>SKCR01013140.1:0-21266 GCA_019454045.1 Zanthoxylum bungeanum
AATCAAATAGACAGCTACAGACCCAATTGGCTCTGGCTCAAGCCGAGGTGGTGCACCTACGGGTTCGCCAAACTGCACCCTTGTCGAGCCACGGCTGCGGTCCGGCTAGCCCAAACAACGCGTCCTCGCCCTCGTCCAAGCTCATCATTGCTTCTCAGACCAGACCCATATACCAAATGGACATGCTGTTTGATCATGCTCATTATGAAGAATTAACATGGGCTCGTTAGCTACCTAGGTTTCTTGATTTTCATATAAATTTTTATATTTAGAGGATCATGTTATTTAAATTCGACAGTATTATGTTATTGTCGAGATTTAATATAATTCTTCTCTTGATTAGCTTCGGCCCATAGATATCCATGTCCCAACTCCATCTATGTATTAAAATTGAAATATTTTTCATAGACGGTGGCCCAGCCTATGTGATTATGGGTCTTTATCATAATTATAACCGTATTGTATATAATTTAACTTTATAAAATATAACTATAGTTATGAGAGTTATTGTAATCATGTAGTGGGATTGTGAATTGAATTTTTTTTTAAGTTAATTCATGGGATGGAATTACTTTATGGTGTGGTCTACCTACTATTAGCATGTCAACCACCCGAATCCGATCTGCTTTGATTTCTTATTATTATATGTTTAGTTTTAATTGGTTATAAACTTTTTCATTTTTATTGAATGATTTCGAATTTTTTAATCAAGTAATTAATTAGAGTAGTTTTCATAAACGAAGTTGGGCATTTAATCCCATGCCTCATTTACTTTATTTTTAAATTTCCAAACATGAATGACGAAATAACCCAAGACGATAGTATGGTTGGTTGAAGAGAGGAATTTTAGGAGCTTAAGTAGTTGAAGAGTGTGGGTTGATCCTTCGAAGCAACATGTCTTGACTTGCTTAGTGCTATATATGGTGGGATATGAAACATATTCAAGTTATAATCTCCTACCTAAAACGAATAACATAATTCTGGATATTTGCGAGAGGATTGGATGATTTATCTACACCTATAAATGTCTATGCACATAAATTATTTATTGTGTGTGTAGTGAAGCTTGTGCACATTTTATTATTGTTTAGTTCAAATTCACATTTTAAACCAGCAAATCTCTGCACTAGAGAGTGACGCTATTTGTAGATGAATGGAATTCAGGTGGGTAAATGTGATTTTCTTTATGTTTTGGTAAATTTATGTGGCAAATATTTTCTCATGTTGGAAAAATTGTGCTATGTAAGAGTGGTATTACATTATCATTGTAATAATCCAATAATATCTTACTACACATGTAGTAAAAAATAGATTTATACAATTCATATGTTATATATTATTGATTAGTGGTATTACATCACCTATATAATGATGATACAAAAAAAAAATCATTATGTTGGGGTTGCTTTCTAATCGGATCTTAGATGATGTTAGGTCTTATTTTGGGCTCCTTCCAATGATGAGGTATTTATATTTTAAAAAAAATAAATTGGGTGAATGTGATTTTGTGAAAGATGGTGTTAAAGATGGTTTCTAAAAAACATTAGGCGGTAGGTGTACGATAGGTGTACGATGGGGGAGTACATAGGTCTAAAGGCATGACTTAGGTAAATGAGATTAAGCATGGCAAAAAAGCTTAGGTCGGAATTTAATATGGCTAGGCCGAGCTTAATAAATTAAAAAAAATCTAAGTGAATTAAAGTTAAATCCATAATTCCCTAACTCAATCACTCTCTCACTCGGATTTTTTTGGGTGGAGGTTCTGTAATTGGAATTAAGAACCAATCTTTTAGGTTTAAATGTGTGAATTTGATCTGCTTTTGTGAGTTTTTGATTCTGGATTTGGTTAAAAAAAAAAAGGCCACCAAAAAGTCCTTGCCCGATCCCGAATCAGGCCGAATTTTTTTCGGGCTCGGACTTTCGCACTAATTTCAAAGCTCAGGTCGAGCTTTGCAAAGCCCGGGCCCAGCCCAGTAAATTGCCACTCTTATACATTGAAATTTCCAGCCATCGTCGATGGTGTCGATGCCGAAGCATGTTTCTCATACGTCGCCGAACATTTTCCGACGAAGGCGCTACTCCACCTTACTCAAAAACGGTTGGCTAATGCACCCATGATCTTCAAGCATCGTTATGAACCACTATTTGTCCTACATCTGTATTTTTTCGAGTGACTACCGCCTAACTCATCGTTTTCTTACAAATTAGAATAGCCAGTCATCGTATACTCTTTTTTAAAACTCCGGTGTTAAAGAGAACTATATTTTAATAAGAGCACGTGAAATATGTAATTTGCTCCCTTTTTGTTTTCTTGAGATCATTTTTTTGGTCATGAAACATTTTTTTGACCTTCTTTCTTTCACATCTTATGTAGACATTATATATATTTATCAATCAATATACACAATTCAAAGAAGAATTATGAATTAATTCTTAAAATGAAATGACCCTCATATTCACACAAACATCAGGACTTTAACAGACCTAATTTCCCAAAAGCACCAGTACCCTAGGATGACCCTTCTTTCATTATTAGATATCTATATTCAATAATTTCAAAATATGACAACAATAAAAATTTTATTTATAGGAGGAAAGAGCCAAATAAGGAGGGAAGAGAGGAACTTTTATGCTACATGCCCAAAACTTTATCTTGTGAATAGCCTCAATGACATCTTTACCTTCCCTCTATGAATGCTTCTCGCCTTGAATTTTCAGCCCCTGCCATTGCTTGTGCAAGCTGATCATAAAGAGTATCATCTACACTTTTATCCTGCTAACATCAAACAATCAGTTAAATCAGTTTGATTGGTTGTTTAAAAAACAAATGATCAGCTTCGCTGACTTGTTCAAATTAGACCTCGCTTACGCCTTCTGAAGTCCATAGGCCGCGCAGAATAAGAAAATTATTATACGATAAATTTTATGATGTCACAGATAAAAGAATATTAGATACCCATTTATTGACATCCACTTTGCGAGGGTGAGAAGGAAACGAGTCAGAGAATTTTGGTTGTACAATTGTTGCATCTCTTGTCCCTGTTCTCCCTCATTTCCATCAGTAATGGCCTAGCTTTCTTGAACTGTGAGGACTCTCTAGACAAGTTTTCGTAGCTCCTATCAAAAGACAAGCATAGCTAAGTAAACAAAATATAGGATCCACGATTAGATTATACCAATTACAGCACTGCATAGTTAATATGTCAAATGTAAGCATACTAATGAAATTGATTATATAGCTCAGGTGTAATGTTTAGATGATTTGGCTAGGCAAACTAATGCTAGTTATTAAAGTTTCAGTTGCACATAACTTTATCAGAGAAAAAGAATACGTGTTGAAGTTAATGCACCGAACTTATATTATACTTACCTGACGATCAAAATCAACATTAGCTTAATATAATTCATTGGTAATGTTAATGTCCTTATTAATCAACAATACTCCTACAATTCTTGAAAAAAAATTCTCTAGAATTAGGGATATGACAATACATATCTTGAAGGATTTCGATTTTTTTTAAGTTCACTAAGTTTTCAAACTATAAATTGATTTGGAAAATATCGGATCATCAAATGTAAAAAGCCCAAATAATACCTCTTCCTCCACCAACACGTGCTCCATCTCGTTCCTACATGCAGAAGAACATAAATAAACACAGAGATATCTACAAGGTAATTTTAGGATTCAGAAAACTGATTATAACATGTACAGATGTACTTACAATGTGTGCTTCAGAACCAGATTTTAGGGAGGGGAAAATAAGATGGTAAAGATCTTTGGTTGCTGCAACGCTACCAGCATCTTTTGTATCATGAGGACATGAACATACAAACATTGCATACAAAAGCCACTGGTCCAGTTTGTTGTCTGCTTCTTGTGAAGTATGAGTCTTTCAACCTAACTCAATAGGTGTAATATGAGCAAGTCGATGCAAAATCTCTAACCTGCAGTTAAGATTGAATAAAATTAAGATTCTAGACCTGTTCATCTATAAAATACACTATAATGAAAATTTAATCATTAACTACAAAAATATTACTACAGACACCAACAATAATAAAGATCAACAAAGACAGAAGACACATTCAAGTTCCTTTATCAGCCAATAATTTCTAAATAGATATAAGGTTACATGCGAATAATAAAAAAAAAAAAAAAAAAACTAATAATGTTTAAAAAAATAAAAGCAGCAGCCAACCCAACCCAAAAATTAGCAAGCTATATATCCATTTTAGCTAATTGCTTACTTGTTTTTAGGGAAGCACCAAATCAACTTTGAGCACACAACCAGGAAGTATACAATATATTGTTGGCATAACCGTGAACAAAAACAGAAATAGAGAAGAAAAAGAAGAAAACTTACTTTTCTTCCCGAACAGATCTTGGGCATAGCTCGGCAGCATATTTTCACATGGTCTCTGTGACAAAAACACAAACATCTTATCTACTACCACAACAAAGCATTTTCAAAACGTAAAAATGACCAAAAATAATCAAACTCAATTAACCACATGTTCTTTAGGCAACCTAGACATATAGCCAAGCAATTTGATAGGCTGGTTCCAATTAGGAACAGCCAGCTGTTGTTGTATATCCTTTGGTACATCAATCAATACTGGGCCAGACCGTCTAAAGAAAAAATCTCAAAACCCAGAAAACCCAAATTGAGGAAATAGAAATAGAAGCAGACCTGAAAGATAACGATGTTCGAGCTTGAGGGTGAACTGGTACCAGAGCTTCTTCTAGTACAAAGGCGACAAAGAGCAAAGTTGGTCGGTTGGTCGGAGATTAAAATCACTGATATTAAAAGAAATCAGTGAAGAATGAGGGAACTTAGGGTTTCAAATCAATTAGACTTAACGTGAGAGCTGTGTAAGTTCAAAAATAATTAAGACATAAGGAAAAAGAAAAAAATAATCATTACTTAACGAAATCACGTTTATTAAAAGAAAATATTTTAATATGTGATCTCTTTCTTATTAGATTTTGTTGGCAAAATAAAAAATGTCACCCTGGAACGAAATCACCCTATAACGAAGAATGAAGGACGAAAGCAAGAAGGGCGATGAAAGGAAGAGCGATCACTAGATTAGAGCGAAAAGAACCTAGGACGACCGAAGGATTAGAACGAGAACACGTAATGCAGTTGATCCCACGACTACAACAGCAGTTAAGCAGTTTTCCTTCCAGATCAAGCAGTTGAGACGCACAGCTCAACGGTTGAAGACACGATCCAGCAGCTGCAGGGAATACTGGAACTGCCCAAGCAGTTTACAAGCTTCATATAAAAGCTCACTCGTACAGAGAAAAGAAAAAAAAAACATCGATCAAATGAAGACTCAAACGAGCATTTTTCTTATCTTTTAGTTTTTATAACTTTCAGGACTGTAATTTGTGTGTTTGCGCCCCTTGGAAGCTTATTCACTTAATCAAACACCCTTTGCTAGGACTTTGTCTCATGAGGTTTGAACCTTACACGTTTCTCTTTCTTCTTCGCGCACAAAAATCGCGCAAATAGTTTTGGAGACCACAATGGGAGAATTGTTTGTAAGAAGTGGAGATGTTCCTCCGAAAAGAAACACTCAAAACTGGCCCAGGTACGGAGGAATGAGGACTGGAGCAAACCAACCAGCCCCACGTTCCAGCCGTGTGGGTCATTTTGAGGGTTCTGGCAGAAGCTAGTCGATACGAACCGATGCGAGAATTCAGCCCTAATGCAGTTCGTGCATTGTTCAGTGAATTCACACAGGATGTTGTTGAACAGGTTAGGCTGCAAAACGCTCATGACATAGACAAATTTGTCTCGACTAGCATTCACATTATGAAAATATGGCCAAACAATTGATCTCGTTGAACGAATTAATGGACAAATGTGTAAATGGGGGGACAGCCCCGCCGTGGACTACGCCATCCCCTGCACCAAGCAGTCAGAAGGCTGGTCCGGGTAATGTTCCCCCCACTGAATCACGGTCCCTACGACTTCCAGTGGAGGAACAAGTTTTGGGGACAATGGCCCATATTTAGGGCCAAATCTACACCAGGGGCCAAATATGGCACAACACGAGGTAGTGTTGGCCCCAGGCGTCTAGGTTTCTCAGAGACAGAATCATGATTATGTCCCACTTGTGAGAGGACCACAACCACCCCCATAACGATGCCATTTAATGGTAATGACATGTTAAGGGAACATGTGACCGACATCCACCAAAATCAATTCGGTCTGGGAGTATGGCCAATTCGGCCAAGGTACCGAAAGTCATATCCCGATTGGATCGACGTGGCGTATACTAAGGGAGGAAGAGCAAATGAAAAATTCTAGAAAAGGGACGTATTACAGGAGCATCGATTATGAAGTGGGCGAAATGGACGTCGAATCGGCCGACTTGTGTTTGGCCGAATTGGTTAAAGGAAAGTCGTACGTTTGTAAAATGTGGGTCGAACCCCAAGCCAAAGAAAAGAACGATAAAAATGGGAGAAACTTTTCTTTTGATACCACAAAAGTCGACGTCATATTCGATCAGTTTACAAAGACAAACAGATCAGTTTGAGCGACCGTCATACGTTGCCAAGCGCCGAGCAAATCGACAGCAAAAAATATTGTAAATGGCATAATGCATGGTCTCATTCAACTAATACCTGTCTTGTTTTTCGGAATGTTTTGTAGGATGCTATAGAATCTGGACGAATAACGTTCGAAAAAAAGATGGCCGTGGACGACAACCCATTTCCCAAGCCAATGGAATTAAACATGATCAACTCGGATCTTACCAATTTGCCAAGATTCAAGTTGGTCCCAGATGAAGAATAGAATGGTCATCGTCCAAGCGCTCTGGAAAGGATTAAAGCACCCTGTAGGACACAGAAATCGGCGACGCTGTTCTAGGCTCGTGGCCTAGTTGGGAGTACGGAATAGCCCGCGGGGAACTACACCGAAGAAATAAAAATGGAGTCGCCACCCGGTGTGAACCGGGACAAAGATTTAAGGCCGCACTGACCCCTCGCAAGGGAAGACCTCAAACCATTGGGTTCGGAATGGTCCCTTACTTATGCCACGTGTAATGAAATGATTTGTGCAATAACTTAACCGAATCTATACATCATATACGCTCAAGAATAACCCAAATCTAGTTTGCATTCATCAAAGTAAACCCTATGTTTAAGTTTGCATGCTTGAAAAGTAAGTTATCATAATGGCAAACATACGATATCACACAATGAGCATGTTGAATCATCAAGTACCAAGAATATATAAATAATCACTTAAACAGAAACGTAAACTAAATTCCTAATGCGAAAGCAAAGAACTAAATCATGCATAAAGAAATAACATAATCATACTTAAAATAAATAGCATACTAGACTAAATTATGCTAAATAATCTATTAGACTAAATCATGCTCGAATACAAGGTTGGATGAAACGAAATACGTGTGTCTCTCAAGTGGTACGTGACATTGTATCCCGAGTACAAATCGCACTACCGTCCATTCGGATTCGGCTACGGAATTTACGTCCAAGTTTCCATCCTATATACCACAAGAGAGAACACATATTTCGTTCATCCGGAAATCACATCATGCACCAATCCACAATACTCATATGAAATAAAATACTAAAATAAATAAAAATAAAGGATAATAAATAAAGAAGGTGCTCTCAGGTCTAACCTCTTTTTTCATCTCTCGGAAGTGCGTTACACGGCCGTCGGAAGGGTTAATGCTCCGCAACTCCTCCGGTTCACTGGTTCAACGTTTTCCTTCGATGTTTCACTGTTTGGGCTGCTGTTTTTACTCCGTTTTGCTGCGGTTTTAAGGGTGTTTTTTTGTCACTGTTTTATGGTAAATAATGGACTGTTTTGGCGGTTATTTAAGGGCTCGGGGCTGCGGTTTTTGGTGTAATTTTGGGACGAATTCTGGACTGTTTCAGGGGCAGAATATGCGGCAAAACTGGGCAGTTTTGGAGGGTATTTTCACGGTAATTAGCTGGGCAATTTAGGGGGTTTTCACGGCAGTTTGGGGCGGTTTTTTTGTGCGTGTTTTTGGGACGAAGTTATGGGGCTGTGAGCGTGAGGGATACATTAGGGCAGTGGTGTAAAGGGGCAGTGAGGCAATATGAGGGTTTGCGGTGCGTGAAGGCTGTGTGTGTTCAGTGCGTGAGTGGACTGTGTTGAGGTAGGTTTACCCGGCTAGTGGGGGCACATTTTTTGCATGAAGTGGGCTGTTGAAGTGAAGATTACGTGAGCTGTGTTGAAGGCTTGGGGACGTGTTGTTGTGGAAGTGGCGTGAAGCAAGGCTTATATGTGAGGCAGTTTGAGGGAAGTAGGTGGCGTGAAGCAAGGCTACGTGTGAGGCAATGTAGGGGGTTTTCTGTGCTATTGTTGGACGGCAATTATGGGTATTTTCTGTGCTTTTGGCGCGAAGGAGCTAGGGTTTTGGGTGTGTGATGAAGGGTTCTTTTTATAGGCAAATGGATGAGGTTTACCTTGTTTGAATAGGAAAGGATTTGTGTAATTAAAGGGATATCTTTTAATTAGTATTTCATAAGGAAAAATCTTCTTAAATTAGGGAGTTGATTTGATTTAATTTGATTTATTCTTTTTTAGTTAGGGATTTGATTTGGTTTAATTAGGCAAGGGATCCATGGGATTTCTTAATTTAGGAAGTGGATTTGGCTTGATTTATGCATGTGTTTAATGTGTGTTTTATTATTTGGGAAGTGTATGGGCGTGTGGCTTAGGTGATTTTGGCGTGAGTTGCTTTGGTCTTGGTGGGCTTGGGTTTTGTTTGGTATGGTGATGTGTGGGCTTGGTGTGTGTCTTGCGGGGGTTTGGGCTAAGGGTGTGTTTTAAAAAAGAGGTCCAACAAGCGAACCCGCAACTACTCCAGCGAATTAAATCCAACAATGTGTCAATTCTTGACTCTTCCCTTCCGACGTCCGTTTCCCGCGACTTCCACAATAAAAGAGGTAGTGTCTCCATGCGAGACTCATCATCGGGACTTATATGCAAAAATGCACTGCCTACAGTCGCCCCCACTTTGATGGGACTTGTGCAGTGTGTGACAATGACAATCCTATCAAACTTTATGCAATGCAATTTTACTTACCTGGCTCGCCAGTTGCCACCTGACTTGCCTGCTACTTTGAACTGAGTTGATATGGTGGCGAGGTGCCTCGACCTCTGGGCTTCGTTCCCGAACCACCGAATGTGGGCTTTATTCTCGAACTGTGTTGACTTTGGGCTTTGTTCCCGAAATTTTGATTGTGGGCTTTATTCTCTGGGCTTTATTCCCGAACTAAACTGGCAGTGGGCTTTGTTCCCGAGCTAAGTTGATGGTGGGCTTTGTTCCCCGGGCTTTATTCCCGAACTGTGTTGACTGTGGGCTTTGTTCCCGAACTGTTGATTGTGGGCTTTATTCTCTGGGCTTTGTTCCCGATCTGTGTTGATTGTGGGCTTTGTTCCCGAAATGTTGATTTTGGGATTTATTCCCGAACTGTGTTAAGATAGGGCTTTATTCCCCTGGGCTTTGTTCCCGAACTGTGTTGAGTGTGGGCTTTGTTCCGGAGCTGTACTGAATGTGGGCTTTGTTCCCGAATTGTGTAGAGAGTGGACTTTGTTCCCGTTGTGCTGAATGTGATGGCGAGGTGCTTTTGACCCCTGGGCTTTGTTCCCGAACCACCTATGGGCTTTGTTCCCGAACTGTGTAGAGAGTGGGCTTTATTCCCTGGGCTTTGTTCCCATTGTGCTGAATATGGGCTTTGTTCCCGAACTTGCTGAATGTGGGCTTTGTTCCTGAATTATGTTGACTGCGGGCTTTGTTCCCGAACTGTGTAGACCATGGGCTTTGTTCCCAAGTTGTACTGAATGTGGGCTTTATTCCCTGGGTTTTTTTCCCGAACTATATAGAGAGTGGGATTTGTTCCCGAATTGTACTGAATGTGGGCTTTATTCCTGATCTGTGCTGAGAGTGGGATTTGTTCCCAAACTGTGTAGAATGTGGGCTTTGATCCCAAGCTGTACTGAATGTGGGCTTTGTTCCTGAATTGTGGGTCTTGTTCCCATGGGTCTTGTTCCTGATTTGAGTTGAGGGTGTTTTTCCCTGAATTGGTGGGTCTTGTTCTCGGTTTGTGTTGAGTTGTGGGTCTTGTTCCCGATTTATGTTGAGTTGTGGGTCTTGTTCCCGATTTGTGTTGAGTTGTGGGTCCTGTTCCCGATTTATGTTGAGTTGTGGGTCTTGTTCCCGATTTGTGTTGAGTTGTTGTGCCATACGCGGCGTACTAAACCCCATACCCAAGGCGTCGCGGTTGCGTCTCCATACCCAGAGTGTCGCAGTAGTATCTCCATACCTGGTGTGCTAAACCCCATGCCTGAGGCGTCGTGGTTGCGTCTCAATACCCAGAGTGTCGCAGTTGTGTCTCCATACCCGGAGTGCCATACCGCGTGCCAACCCCATACCCGAGGTGTCGCAGTAGTATCTCTATACCCGGAATGCCATACCCGGCAAAACTGATACTGATGTGCCTTAATCCCGGAGTGTCATACCCGGCGTGCTAAACCTCATTCCCGAGGTGTCACAGTAGTATCTCCATACCCGGAATGTCATACCCGGCAAAACTGATACTGATGTGCCTTCATACCCGGAGTGTCATACCCGGTAAAACTTATACTGATGCGGATGTGGGCCTCGCCCCCAGTGTGTCATACCTGGCAAGACTGATATTGATGCTGACGTGGGCCTCACCCCTAGAGTGCCATACCCGGCAAGACTGATACTGATGTTGATGTGGGCCTCACCCCCAAAGTGCCATACCTGGCAAGACTGATACTGATGCTGACGTGGGCCTCGCCCCTAGAGTGCCATACCCGGAAAGACTGATACTGATGTTGAGGTGGGCCTCACCCCCAGAGTGCCATACCTGGCAAGACTGATACTGATGCTGACGTAGGCCACGCCCCCAGAGTGTCATACCCGGCAAGACTGATACTGATGTTGAGGTGGGCCTCGCCCCTGGGACTCATCCCCAAACTGATACTGACGTGGGCCTCGCCCTCATAGTGATATTGACGTGGGCCTCGCCCCCAAACTGATACCGATACCGATGTGGGCCTCAACCCTAGGACTCATCCCCAAAACTGATGCTGACATGGGCCTCGCCCCTGGGACTCATCCCCAAACTGATACTGATGTGGGCCTCGCCCCTGGGACTCATCCCCAAAACTGAAACTGATGTGGGCCTCGACCCTGAGACTCATCCCCAAAACTGAAACTGATGTGGGCCTCGACCTTGGGACTCATCCCCAAACTGATGTCGATGTGGGCCTCGGCCCTGGGATTCATTCCCAAACTAATGCTGATGTGGGCCTCGACCCTGGGACTCATCCCCAAAACTGATACTGATGTGGGCCTCGACCCTAGGGACTCATCCCCAAAACTGATACTGATATGTTGCTGATTCTGGTTGGCTTACATTTTCCATTTTCTCATTCTTTTTTTTAAAATCTGTGAATAAAAACAGAAAAAGATTGCGTTTATATGACGTGTATGCATGCATGCATGAATGTGTTTCCTATTCCGATGGGTTAGGTCTTCCTTGTGCTCTTCGGTGCTTCTTGCCTACAAAAGTCTTTGGTTGCCCCTGGGTCTGCTTGCATTTTCCTTCTGCCAGTTCTCTTATGGTGATTGGTTGGTTCTCTTTTGTCTCATGGCTCAAAATCTCGTTGTTTCCCTTATTTGCGGGGTGGTATACTGGTCACCCCCAGTCTTGATTTAGTTTTCTGCTCTTCGCTGCTTGTAATAGGTCAAGGTGAACCACGTGATGTGGCATTCCATATCATCATACTATATCACATTCTACGAAATAGTCTCAATAGTTACACATCTTATTGCCCTCATAGAATGCTCAGTAATGAAACCAGAGAACCTTCAAAACATTCAACGCAACTCAAATCCAAGTCTTTGAATAAATGATCTAAGCCAGACTCAAAGTGTGTGTGTGTAAAGGTTCATTTGCAGATTCATCCCCAGGTGAGCCAACTCAATGATTTCGTCAAAAAAATGGGATCGATGGGTCAAACCAACCTAGATGTCTCAATTATGCCTGCAGTTGCTTTTCTGTGCTCAATGTGGTATGGTTTTCTTCTTTTCTTTTGTCTCTCTCTTTTTTTCTTTTTTTTTTTTTTTTTTCTTTTTTTTTCAACACACCTACCTTTTAAGGTAGCTTTTCTCATCATGGTGGTCCTAATACTCACCCATGGGTAGCTTCACGCTTATCGGTTATAGGTGGTTTAATTCTTTTCTTTTGGAGACTTTTCTTTTATTTACAACCATACCACACATCATAACATAAGCAAATCAAGATAGACATCTAAGCAAACGGTCATTCACCGACCTACAATTTCTTCAACTAGTCACCTTGCCAACTACTCAGGTTTTCACCGCTAAGAACCTATAATCAAGTGCTTACGAGTCTAACATAGATCAATCACTCAAAGTATCAGATAAAAGCACATCAAAAGTTTATCGTTTCTAAGATTTCTCCCTAAAGCCAACGATTCATCATCGGACTTATGTCTAACTATCAAGGACTAAAAACAAACAGTTTTTTTTTTCTTTTTTTTTTCTCTTTTTTTTTGTCTCTTTTTTTCGGGCCCACCATGGTCTTTCTATCCTTGCCGTAAAATTTTCTGTTTCTTGTCTTCTTTTTCCCGATATCCATGTTTGCTAAACTCTTTTTGACAAATCTTTCTTTCTTCTATAACCCAACGGATATCTATGATGGCTTTTAAGACACAGGGGTTAACATGATGCTTGTATGCATGAGATGTATGAGATGCGTGCGATGCATGTAATATATATAAGTCGGCCCATTATCATTTTAAAGCATTCAATCATACTATTGCGCGGTGCAAACTTGTCTCAGTTGAAAAGGCCCAACAAGTTTACATTTTGAGATAACATGGCTAAACAACTTCAAATGATACGAGGCCTAAACACAAAATGGCCCATCGATATTTTAGAAGCTTTTGGCCCAATTTTCAGAGGACATGAACTCGTCCCAATTTAAATGGCCAAACAAGTTCACATCTCTTGACAAAAAGTCCAACTGGATCCAAATGACTACGGTCCAAAACATAAACATAAAATAAATAATTTCTATTAGTTCTACGACTAAGGTTCTCACGTGGGTTTACAGGAGTGCGGACAAAGGCTCTCGTTGACGAAGGATTGCCCACAAGTAGGACTCCCCACTCAAGGGTTCAAGCGACCAAGTGGACGCACCTTTTTTTTACCTTACGGTACATGCCGACGAGTTACGGTGTGTGACTAACTGTCGAATGGATTTCTCACTATAGATTCCCCAGAGAGAGGGTGGAGCGAACTCTCTTAAATACCCAAGTCTCTTAGGCTCTTATCGCCTTGGTGACAGGAATAAACAACCAGTCATCCAAACTAGTCCGTAACAACGAGCTACGAGTAAATGATTATTTAGGTGCCTTCACAGCTTTTCCTATTGAAAGGTAGTGAATGAAGGAAGACACCAAACCATCACCTAGCCTTAATGATGCCTTTGATTAAACCCCATCAACCCACCATAGACACGGTTAACTAAAGCACAAATCACAATCACTACAAGACATTATTTCCGGGCCAATTCTCTATCCCTAGTGGAGTCGCTAGACTGTAGGACACAGAAATCGGCGACGCTGTTCTAGGCTCGTGGCCTAGTTGGGAGTACGGAATAGCCCGCGGGGGACTACACCCGGAGAAATAAAAATGGAGTCGCCACTCGGTGTGAACCGGGATAAAGATTTAAGGCCGCATTCACCCATCGCAAGGGAATACCTCAAATCGTTGGGTTCAGAATGGTCCCTTACTTATGCCACTTGTAATGAAATGATTTGTGCAATAACTTAACCGAATCTACACATCATATATGCTCAAGAATAACCCAAATCTAGTTCGCATTCATCAAAGTAAACCCTATGTTTAAGTTTGCATGCTTGAAAAGTAAGTTTATCATAATGGCAAACATACGATATCACACAATGAGCATGTTGAATCATCAAGTACCAAGAATATAAATAAATAATAAACTTAACACAAACGTAAACTAAATTCCTAATGCGAAAGAAAAGAACTAAATCATGCATAAAGAAATAACATAATCATACTTAAAATAAATAGCATACTAGACTAAATTATGTTAAATAATCTACTAGACTAAATCATGCTCGAATACAAGGTTGGATGAAACGAAATACGTGTGTCTCTCAAGTGGTACGTGGCATTGTATCCCGAGTACAAATCGCACTACCGTCCATTCGGATTCGGCTACGGAATTTACGTCCGAGTTTCCATCCTATATACCACAAGAGAGAACACAATTTCGTTCATCCGGAAATCGCATCATGCACCAATCCACAATACTCATATGAAATAAAATACTAAAATAAATAAAAATAAAGGATAATAAATAAAGAAGGTGCCCTCAGGTCTAACCTCTTTTTTCATCTCTCGGAAGTGTGTTACACGGCCGTCGGTAGGGTTGATGCTCTGTAACTCCTCCGGTTCACTGGTTCAACGTTTTCCTTCGCTGTTTCACTGTTTGAGCTGCTATTTTTACTCCGTTTTGCTGCCGTTTTAAGGGTATTTTTTTGTCACTATCTTATGGTAAATAAGAGACTGTTTGGCGGTTATTTAAGGGCTCGGGGCTGCGGTTTTTGGTGCAGTTTTGGGGCGAATTCTGGACTGTTTCAGGGGCAGAATATGCGGCAAAACTGGGCAGTTTTGGGGGGGGGGGGGGTTTATTTTCAACGGTAATTGGCTGGGCAATTTATGGTGTTTTCACGGCAGTTTGGGGTAGGTTTTTTGTGCGTGTTTTTGGGAAGAAGTTATGGGGCTGTGAGCATGAGGGATACGTGAGGGCAGTGGTGTAAAGGGGCAGTGAGGCAATGTGAGGGTATGCGGTGCGTGGAGGCTATGTGTGTTCAGTGCGTGAGTGGACTGTGTTGAGATAGGTTTACTCGGCTAGTGGGGGCACGTTTTTTTGCATGAAGTGGGCTGTTGAAGTGAAGATTACGTGAGCTGTGTTGAAGGCTTGGGGACGTGTTGTTGTGGAAGTTGCGTGAAGCAAGGCTTATATGTGAGGCAGTTTGAGGGAAGTAGGTGGCGTGAAGCAAGGCTACGTGTGAGGCAATGTAGGGGGTGTTTTATGTGCTATTGTTGGACGGCAATTATGGGTATTTTCTGTGCTTTTGGCGCGAAGGAGCTAGGGTTTTGGGTGTGTGATGAAGGGTTCTTTTTATAGGAAAATGGATGAGGTTTACCTTGTTTGAATAGGAAAGGATTTGTGTAATTAAAGGGATATCTTTTAATTAGTATTTCATAAGGAAAATCTTCTTAAATTAGGGAGCTGTTTTGATTTAATTTGATTTATTCTTTTTTAGTTAGGGATTTGATTTGGTTTATTAGGCAAGGGATCCATGGGATTTCTTTAATTAGGAAGTGGATTTGGCTTGATTTATGCATGTGTTTAATGTGTGTTTTATTATTTGGGAAGTGTATGGGCGTGTGGCTTAGGGTGATTTGGGCGTGAGTTGCTTTGTCTTGGTGGGCTTGGGTTTTGTTTGGTCTGGTAATGTGTGGGCTTGGTGTGTGTCTTGCGGGGATTTGGGCTAATGGTGTGTTTTTAAAAAAAGAGGTCCAACAAGCGAACCCGCAGCTACTCCAGCGAATTAAATCCAACAATGTGTCAATTCTTGACTCTTCCCTTCCGACGTCCGTTTCCCGCGACTTCCATAATAAAAAGGTAGTGTCTCCATGCGAGACTCATCATCGGGACTTATGGCAAAAATGCAGTGCCTACACAACCAAAAAACAGAAGGATCAGTAAAACATTTATGTACGGTGCAGGAACAGTGTATAGTGGATGAGGGAGTTGGAAGAACTTGTGAAAGGCCCGTAAGGAAAGAGCCAGTAACATGGCAGCCACTGACCTTTGCACCAAGGTTTTAATGGCGAAAATTCAAATTCGTACAAATGTGAGGACGTTTAGGCCGAAAATTCATCGACCCAATATATGACATTCGTATCGAAGGCCGTATTCGGGGCAACGCCCAGGCAGGAACTATCCTCCCTGGATGAAATGACGAGGACGCAATTAAGGAGACACCAGAGAAATTATGGCCGTATAATGCACCAACAAGGTGGGGTGAGGACCACAGGCCGTAGTCAAGTATCACGGAGAAACCGGAGGCAAATAACAATGAGAGTGACGGTAAAGAAGGGAAAATAACGAGCTGCGAAGAACGCACCAAGTTTGACAGACGAAAACGGGACGAAACAGACGATGAAGAGCCCATATTGTCATTCAGTTCGGCAGCATGCCACCGGTTGTGGCCAACCATTACTTGTTGCCAGAGAATTCAAGGGGGACAACAGTGGGGAAGATGGAACAAGCGAAGATGTCTATGAGGGTGATGAGGCAGAATTTGCAGCGCTCTCGATAACGGATAGGGAAGCTTCAGATGAGGAAATGACCGACGTAGAAGAAGAAATATACATCAGGACCGAAGCCCGAAGAATGGGGATATCACAGAATCGGCTTCTCAAAGAATTATACGAGGCTGGAAACCCTACAGTCGGAACGTTAGGAGAGGACTTGGGACGATCCCCATACCTCGTCCTATATGGGACGCCCAAAATAAGACGGACAATCACCAGGGCAGAAAAGCGAAGATTGGCCGTCAATAATGTCTCGCACAATGCACCAGTCACGTTACCACACTTCTGGATGGGATACGGGAGGAGAAATACCTCGGGCCAGCGACGAGAGTGAGCATATAGGCCTATCAGGGAAGGTGATATTCCCAAAGCCACCACCACAAATGACAAAGCACCTGCAGCCGTTGTATGTAAAAGCGAAGGCTAATGGGATACCTGTCACCAAGGTGTTGATCGATAATGGGGAGCCATTAATGCAATTCCGGTAAGGATGCTAGGACGTTTAGCAAAGTCAGATGAGGACCTCATCCCTACGGAAGTGGTGCTAACGAGTTTCAATGGAGGAGCGACAACGGCCAAAGGGGTCGTCCCACTAAACTTGCAAGTGGGAAATACTACAAAAATAATAGTATTCTTTGTTATAGACGGGCCGAAAACATATAACATGCTCCTAGGACGAGATTGGATACACGGCAGCCGATGTGTTCCTTCATCTCTTCATCAGTGCTTAGTTTTCTGGAACCATAGAGACGAAGTGAAAGTGGTACATGCCGACAATAAGCCTTTCGCTGCAGAGACAAATTCGGCCGAATACTTCATGTACGAAGGAAATTACGGGCCGACCAGAGTCCTGACTAAAGGGGAAAGTTCGACTATTGTGGCTCAAAATGACGAGCCATACCCCGCAGGTCTACTAAATGATTTGTTCGCGCAAACAAGGCCAATCACAGTGGTCTTTGGAGAGCCAACGCGCAGCAATTTGAATGAAATGCAGACAGAGTAAGGAACAAGCCACCCTTGCGGCCACTAAGGCCAATCTAATGGCCTATGTAACGGAATGAGGAAGTGAGGCCGAAGCTCAGGCCGCGATCTCGGCTTTGAGGGATAAACTATTAACACACCAGACAGAAGACAGGATAAGAGAGGCATGTGTGGTAGATTATTTGCTGGAAGGAAGTCACAAGAGCGAGCGGGAGAACGAAAATACGCTCTGAACGGACGGCATAAAGCGAGCATGTCAAGGGCACAGGATGTTTTGGATGAGGTAAACCTGGGAAGCGAGGACAATAGACGCATCACTTATATCAACAAGGAACTAGAGGCCCAGGTACGCGAAAAACTGATTCATTTATTACAAGAATACAAAGATTGTTTTGTCTGGGACTACAATGAAATGCCAGCTTTAGATAGGAAGTTAGTAGAGCATAGGTTTCCAATCATGTCGAGCCATAGACCACATAGACAGCCTCCACGAAAGTTTGCACCCAATGTCATGCCCGATATTAAGAAAGAGGTTGAGCGCCTTTTAGAGGTGAAATTTATTAGGACGGCCAGATATGTAGAATGGTTGTCAAATATCGTCTCGATCATGAAAAAGAATGGAAAAATAGGAATCTGCATAGACTTTAGGAATTTAAACCTAGCAACACCCAAAGATCAATACCCCATGCCGACAGTAGATTCCTTGGTAGATTCCACGGCATGGTATCAAGTATATTCTTTTATGGATGGATATGTGGGTTATAATCAGATCTACATCGCCGAAAATGATGTACATAACACGGCTTTTAGGTGCCCAGGTTCGTTAGGGTGTTATGAGTGGGTAGTAATGCCGTTCGGCCTAAAAAACGATGGGGCCACTTACCAGCGGGCCATGAATTTAATCTTTCATGACATGATCGGCCAATTTGTAGAGGTCTATGTGGACGATATAATGGCTAAATCTGTAACCATGGAAGAACATTTTAGCCAATTGGCAATGGATTTTGAGCGAATGAGAAAATTTAAACTAAAGTTAAACCCTGCCAAATGTGCTTTCGGGGTGTGTGCAGGAAACTTCCTAGGATTTCTAGTACACCAACAGGGGATTGAGATCGACCCTAATAAATCTCGGGCAATCACTAAAGCTAAACCTCCCCGAAATAAGAAAGAGTTGCAGAGATTTTTAGGGCAAATTAATTTCTTGAGACGATTTATTTCTAATTGTGCAGGAAAAACTAAAGTGTTCTCCTCAATGTTAAGGCTAAAGGACAAAGACGAATTCATCTGGACCGAAGAACATCAAAAGGCTTTTGACAGCCTAAAGAAATATTTGTCACAGCCGCCGGTGATGGTACCCCATGTGCCAGGACGACCAATGAAGTTGTACATATCGGCTGAAGAACAATCTATAGCTGGGATGATCGCGCAAGACGACGACACAGACGTCGAGAGAGCCATTTATTATATTAGCAGACAATTGCTAAATTATGAATGTAATTATTCTCCAATGGAGAAATTATGTTTGGCTTTGTATTTTACATGTACTAAACTACGAGCCTACCTTAGGCCGAATATAGTGTACTTAATCACTAAAGTTAATATAATAAAATACATGTTTTCTCGTCATATCTTACACCAAAGAGTTGGTTTCTGGTCTTTATCACTATCAGAATTCGATATACGACATGAGCCCCAAAAGGCTGTAAAAAATCAAGCCTTGGCAGATTTCTTAGCTGACCACCCATGTTTGAGTATTGTCAGAGAAATAGAAATGGATTTAGACGAATGCAGTCTGAAACCATGGACGATGTATTTTGATGGGTCCAGTAAAACAAAAGGAGCAGGGATGGGGATAGTCTTAGTCAGCCCATTGGGTGAATCGTTCCGTTTCTTAATCAGGTTAAATGAATATTGCACTAACAACCAGGCCGAATACGAAGCTATGATATTTGGCTTGGAAACACTCCTCAATATGAGGGTAACACACGTGTCTATTAAAGGAGACTCGCAAGTAGTGATCCAACGGGTAACAGGAACCTTCAAATGCCAAAGCCCATCAATCAAGCCTCAATATGGGGTGGTTTTTATGTGCTATTGTTGGACGGCAATGAGGGGTATTTTCTGTGCTTTTGGCGCGAAGGAGCTAGGGTTTTGGGTGTGTGATGAAGGTTCTTTTTATAGGCAAATGGATGAGGTTTACCTTGTTTGAATATGAAAGGATTTGTGTAATTAAGGGGATATCTTTTAATTAGTATTTCATAAGGAAAAATCTTCTTAAATTAGGGAGCTGATTTGATTTAATTTGATTTATTCTTTTTTAGTTAGGGATTTGATTTGGTTTAATTAGGCAAGGGATCCATGGATTTCTTTAATTTAGGAAGTGGATTTGGCTTGATTTATGCATGTGTTTAATGTGTGTTTTATTATTTGGGAAGTGTATGGGCGTGTGGCTTAGGGTGATTTGGGCGTGAGTTGCTTTGTCTTGGTGGGCTTGGGTTTTGTTTGGTCTGGTAATGTGTGGGCTTGGTGTGTGTCTTGCGGGGATTTGGGCTAATGGTGTGTTTTAAAAAAGAGGTCCAACAAGCGAACCCGCAGCTACTCCAGCGAATTAAATCCAACAATGTGTCAATTCTTGACTCTTCCATTCCGACGTCCGTTTCCCGCGACTTCCACAATAAAAAAGGTAGTGTCTCCATGCGAGACTCATCATCGGGACTTATATGCAAAAATGCAGTGCCTACACAACCCAAAAACAGAAGGATCAGTAAAACATTTATGTACGGTGCAGGAACAGTGTATAGTGGATGAGGGAGTTGGAAGACACTTGTGAAAGGCCCGTAAGGAAAGAGCCAGTAACATGGCAGCCACGGACCTTTGCACCAAGGTTTTATGGCGAAAATTCAAATTTCGTACAAAATGTGAGGACGTTTAGGCCGAAAATTCATCGGCCCAATATATGACATTCGTATCGAAGGCCGTATTCGGGGCAACGCCCAGGCAGGAACTATCCTCCCTGGATGAAATGACGAGGACGCAATTAAGGAGACACCAGAGAAATTATGACCGTATAATGCATCAACAAGGTGGGGTGAGGACCACAGGCCGTAGTCAAGTATCACGGAGAAACCGGAGGCAAATAACAATGAGAGTGACGGTAAAGAAGGGAAAATAACGAGCTGCGAAGAACGCATTAAGTTTGACAGACGAAAACCGGACGAAACAGACGATGAAGAGCCCATATTGTCATTCAGTTCGGCAGCATGCCACCGGTTGTGGCCAACCATTACTTGTTGCCCAGAGAATTCAAGGGGGACAACAGTGGGGAAGATGGAACAAGCGAAGATGTCTATGAGGGTGATGAGGCAGAATTTGCAGCGCTCTCGATAACGGATAGGGAAGATTCAGATGAGGAAATGACCGACGTAGAAGAAGAAATAGACATCAGGACCGAAGCCCGAAGAATGGGGATATCATAGAATCGGCTTCTCAAAGAATTATACGAGGCTGGAAACCCTACAGTCGGAACGTTAGGAGAGGACTTAAGACGATCCCCATACCTAGTCCTATATGGGACGCCCAAAATAAGACGGACAATCACCAGGGCAGAAAAGCGAAGATTAGCCGTCAATAATGTCTCGCACAATGCACCAGTCACGTTACCACATTCTGGATGGGATATGGGAGGAGAAATACCTCGGGCCAGCGACGAGAGTTAGCATATAGGCCTATCAGGGAAGGTGATATTCCCAAAGCCACCACCACAAATGACAAAGCACCTGCAG
>SKCR01013141.1:0-31425 GCA_019454045.1 Zanthoxylum bungeanum
CATACATCATGTTAACCCTTGTGTTCTGAAAGCCATCATAGATTCCCGTTGGGTTAGAAAAAAGGGAAGACTCACCAAGATACTGAGAACAGACATGAGTGAATCAGATACTGAGGTATCCCGGATAGATCAGTTGGAAAGTGGCTTCGCCAAGATTACTGAACAGTTGCAAGCCTTGACTGCTGCCATGACAAATATGGCTGTGCCCCGTGCTGAGGGAGATTCTGAGAATGTAAGGCGTAAGGAGCCTCCGAATGGGTTAGGGGATGATGTCCCCACTTTTGATGATGACATGGCAGAATGCAACAGGCAGAGTGATTGGGTCTCAGGCAGAATTTCAGAAGCTTCGGGATCAGGTTGAAACAGTTACCCGTAAAATGAGGGGTAAAATGAAGAGTTGTTAGATTATGAGGCAATGACGTTCGGAGAACAGCTGCCAGCTCAGTTTAAAATGCCGGACATGGCCAAGTTTAATGGGAACGGAGACCCGAGGGTCCATCTGCAGCAATATGTCTCAGTCATGAGTTCAATGGGCCTATCACAGCGCCAAGTCCAAAAGATGTTTGGGATGTCACTCGAGGGGGCACCTGTGGTTTGGTATCACAGCCTTGAAAAGAAGGTTAAGGAAGATTGGAAGGAACTAGCTGATGCTTTTCTGAAGCAGTATGTTACAGACTTGGAGATTGACTTGTCACTCCGTGATTTGGAGACACTAAGCAGAAGCCGGAAGAAAGCTTCAAGGAGTATGTAGACCGCTGGAGAAGCCAGCTTCTGAAAATGCAGACTCGGCCCTCTGAGAAGGACCAAATCAAAATGATCATCAAGGGCACCAAGCCCTCTATTTATAGTAAGCTGAGGAGGATGACTTCGATGATTTCTGATTTTCGGCAGTTGAGGAAACTGTCATGGATATTGAGGAAGAGGAGGCTGAAAACAAAAAGTCCTATGGCCAGAATAGGCGGACTTTTGGGGGGGTATTCTGAGACTAAGCCCGCTACTGCCGAGGTTGCTGCCATCAGGAACCGGCAATTCTCCAACCTTGGTAGACCTTTGTCGAAGGTATTTGAAAAGTTACAGGGACAAGGAATCTTGAAACCCTTAGAAGGCAAGCCACTTCCGCACCCCCCACCACCACACATAAATGTGGACCTTTATTGTCACTTCCACCAGCTACATGGCCATGACACCGACAACTGCACCCGCCTCAGGCATGAAATTCAAGATCTCATAGATTCCCATAAAATACCCAACCCATGAAAAGAAGCCATCAACCATCAAGCTTCTTACATGGATGACAGTAAAGAACCACCGAGGGAAGAGGAAGAAGGCAGTGCTGCGGATGATGGAGATGTTCCTCCTAGTCAATTGATCCAGTTTTTAATGACATTGATTTTGTTACTTGTTCGAACTCTTTTCCTCAACATAATAAAGACGTTCATTTCGCTAAAACTCTTCTGCAATATGAGTATATTTGAGAAAAGTATTCAACCTGGTACTATGGAATCCAGTGATGAACACGGGGAACCTTCGCAATAAGCAAACAGAAAAGATAAGATAGACATTCAGAAATTGGGAAATAGAGGCAGTGAAACTATCAGACTTGGAAGGGAATTAGTTCACCGAGCCGATCAACATAGACAGACTGAAGCAGTGGTTTGCCTGAGGAAAAGAAGACTAAGCAGTCACAAGAGGATTGATGGAAGACCTAACCCGACGGGATAGGAACATGCATGCATACACGTAACATATTCGCATCCTTTTTGTGTTTGTTCTGTTTTGTAATAACAGGTTTCAAAGGAGAAAAAGAGAAAGCGTCAAATACAAGCCAACCAGAAGCAGTAACAGTACAATAGCAGAGTTTCGGGAATGAATCCCAAGGGAATGAATCATAGGGCCGAGGCCCACGTCGTCTGAATTTGGAATGAATCCAGGGAATGAGTCCCAGGGCAGAGGCCCACATCAGTATCAGTCTGGGGGCGAGGCCCATATCAGCAGTATCAGTCGTGGGGCGAGGCCCATATCAGTATCAGTCTGGGGGCGAGGCCCATATCAGCAGTATCAGTCTGGGGCGAGGCCCATATCAGCAGTATCAGTCTGGGGCGAGGCCCATATCAATATCAGTTTAGGGCGAAGCCCACATCATTCCAGGGTCGAGGCCCACATCAGCAGAATTTTGGAATGAATCCAGGAATGAATCCCAGGGTCGAGGCCCACATCAGCAGAATTTTGGAATGAATCCAGGGAATGAGTCCTAGAGTCGAGGCCCACATCAGCAGAATTTTGGAATGAATCCAGGGAATGAATCCCAGGGTCGAGGCCCACATCAGCAGAATTTTGGAATGAATCCAGGGAATGAATCCCAGGGCCGAGGCCCGCATCAGCAGAATTTTGGGATGAATCCCGAGGGTCGAGGCCCACATCGGCATCAATCTGGGGGCGAGGCCCATGTCAGTAGCAGTTGGGGCCGAGGCCCACTTCAGCAATCAGTTTTGGGGATGAGTCCCAGGGTCGAGGCCCACATCAAACACAGTTTGGGATGAATCCCGAGAGTCGAGGCCCACATCAGCATCAATCTGGGGGCGAGGCCCATGTCAGTAGCAGTTGGGGCCGAGGCCCACTTCAACATCAGTTTTGGGGATGAGTCCCAGGGTCGAGGCCCACATCAAACACACTTTGGGAATGAGTCCCAGGGTCGAGGCCCACATTACATCAGTATCAGCATTGTCGGGTATGACATTCTGGGGGCGAGGCCCATATTACATCAGATCAGTTCTGCCGAGAATGACACTCCGAGAATGGAGATATAGTCCAGGAATTGGCAGTTCAAGAATGAACAAGTCGGAAATGACACTCCGAGAATGGAGATATAGTCCGGGAATGGGCAGTTCAAGAATGAACAAGTCGGAAATGACACTCCGAGAATGGAGATATGGTCCGGGAATGGACAGTTCAAGAATGAACAAGCCGGGAATGGCGCTCCAAGAATGGAAGCATAGTTCGGGAATGGACCACCTTACAGTAACGGTTCAGGAAGAAAGCCTACAAACTCGGGAATAAAGCCCACATTCGGTACAGTTCGGGGACAAAGCCCACAGTTAACACAGTCAGGGAACAAAGCTCAAGAGGAAGAAAGCCTCATATCAGTATAGTTTGAGAACAAAGCTCAAGGGGAAGAAAGCCTCATATCAGTATAGTTTGAGAACAAAGCTCAAGGGGAAGAAAGCCTCATGTCAGTACAGTTCGGGAATAAAGCCTCATCTCAACACAGTTCGAGAATGAACAAGCCGGGAATGGCAATCCAAGAATGGAGCAGAGTTCAAGAATGAACAAGCCGGGAATGGCACTCCAAGAATGGAAGCACGGTTCGGGAATGGACCAACTTACAGTAACAGTTCGGGAATGGACACGGTTCGGGAATAGACCACATCACAACACGGTTCGGGAATGGACACGGTTCGGGAATGGACCACATCACAACACGGTTCGGGAATGAACCAGGGGTCGCAGCACCTCACCACCCAAATCAACTCAACACATGGTAAGTCAAGTGGCAGCTGGCGAGCCAGGTAAGTAGAAATGCATTGCATAACTTTGATAGGATTGTCACTGTTGCACATTACACAAGTCCCATCAAAGTGGGGGCGACTGTAGGCACTGCATTTTTACACATAAACCCGATGAGGAGTCTTATTTGGAGACAACTACCTTTTAAGTCACGGAGGTCACGGGAAACGAACATCGGAAGGGGAAATTCAGAATAAACAAGGTTCACTGTTTTCGTTCGTGCTACGTTCGTGTTTACGTTCGAACGTTAAACGGATTGCGGGCGTTCGTGCCGCGTTCGAGGAAGCGTTCGAACGGTGTCGGTAATTCTGGTTTTGCTGCTAGCCTCACATCCAGCCCAATTAGCCCCCCAAAGCCCATAAAACACATCCCAATTTAAATAAATAAATATTAATTAAAACATTAACTAAATAATATGATAATTGAAGTAATTAAATAATTAAATAAAACATATACCAAACATAAAATAAACAATTACCAACTTAAACTAAAATCATGCCTAAATTAAACAAATCACACACTAAATCAAAATATAATCATGCCTAATTAAAATCAATCAACCAATTATATTCCCAATCTAATAAGATTATTCCCAAACTTAAAATATTGTATTCCTAATCCAAGCCAATCAAATATTCAACCTTCCCTATCTAGCCAAGATTTGTCCCCCCTCAATCTTTGACTTCCCTTAACCAAACCAAATCAAATCCTTTGACTTCCCTTAACCAAACCAAATCAAATCCCTTTCCTTGTCAAGCCCAACCCTTTGCCTATAAAAAGAACCCTTCACCAACCTTCTCAACCTTAGCTACTAGCTAGCCCCTAACTCATACACAACACACACAAAAAATTACAGGAAGAAGACACCCAAAAACAGTAAGCAAAAGATAAAGAGGAAACGACAGCGAAACCACAAGGAAACAATAGCAAAAGACGGAGAACGACGACTCAAAACAGTAAAGGCAACGAACGAGAACAGTGAACCAGTGAACCAGAAAAGTTGCGGAGCTTTACCCCCTTTTCGATATTCGTAGAACGCGAGTCCGAGAGACAGCTTAAAAGGTTAGACCTGAGGGTACCTTTTCATTAGCTTATATTCCTTTTTTATTTATTATTGAATTCTATTCGCATGAGAGTCGTTTAGGGATGCATGTTGTGGTCTTTGAGTAGATAAATATGCATGAATTAATTATGAAATGCAATATGTTGTGGGTATTGGATGAATGAGAGATGTGTCAACTCTCGCGGTATATCGGATGGAAACCCGGACATAAATTTCATAGCCGATTCCGAATGGACGGTAATATGATCTGTACTCGGGCCACAACTCCACGTACCGCTTGGGTAAATGGCACCATCTTCCTTTTGTTGTGTTGCTTTTGTTTATCTAGTTTTCTTTACTTGAATTCAATATGTCGTTTAGTTATGCATGATTCAACCAAGCGCATGGGCTTAGTGAGTTAGTCCAAAGGTCCTCCATTTAGGAGACAAAGAGCCGAAAAGGCCACCTCTGTGACACTACTACTTCGCCGCGCCGGTTGATGTATGTTCGGTTGGATGCGAGATACGTTCAATCGGGCATACTTAGTTGATATATTATCTTTATTTTCATATGTATAATTCAATCGAGCGCATGGGCTTAGTAAGTGTGATGTGAGATCCCCTATGGGGAGGGGCTAAAAGCCCTTTACCACGATGCTTTGCGTGCCGATTGATGTGTGTTCGGTTGGATACAAGATACGTTCAATCGGGCACACTATGTCTGATATTATTCATTTCATGTGTTGTAATGTGACGCGCATGGGCTTAGTATGTTGGTCTAAAGGTCCTCTCTTTGAGAGATCAAGAGCCCCAAAAGGCCACCTTTACGGCAGTGCTTCGCCGCGCCTCTTTGTTTTGTGTTTATGTATTGCATCCCATTTCATGCATCAGGTCTGTTTCCGTTCGAACGCAACTCGAACGCGCATACATTTTGCCTTATCATGCATCAGGTCTCATTTCCGTTCGAACGCGTTAACAAACGACATACGAACGTGAGCATTCTGTTTCATTTACGTTCGAACGCGTTTACGAACGCAACTCGAACGCGCATACATTTTGCCTTATCATGCATCAGGTCTCATTTCCGTTCGAACGCGTTATCAAACGCCATACGAACGTGAGCATTCTGTTTCATTTCCGTTCGAACGCGTTTACGACGCTACTCTACTCGAACGTGAGCATTCTGTTTCATTTCCGTTCGAACGCGTTTACGAACGCTACACGAACTGCACACGAACGTGCACCACTGAACTGAGTCTGTCTTATATATCATGCATAATTGCCTCTTGGTTGATCTTTCTTGTGCAAATATGTTAATGTATTACAATTCATATGCTTATATCATGATAGCATTTGAGTATTATTTCTTGCGGTATATCGGATGGAAACCCAGACGTAAATTCCGTAGCCGATTCCGAATGGACGGTAGTGCGGTCTGTACTTGGGCTACAATTCCACGTACCGCTTGGAAAAATGCCCATATGTGTGCTTGTATGGTTAATATGTGTGCTTGTGTTTTCCTGAATGTGATATGCAAATAAAGTTGTATGTTCGTTGCTATCTTGATATATGTTAAGCATGCAATTTTAAATGTGAAATATATGTGAAATGCGCACATGAAGTTTATTTTGCATATAAGAATGTAGAAGCATGACACTCTTGGAAATAAGTGTTACTTAAGCTTGATTAAATTATTACATGAATCCTTTCATTACAAGTGACATAAGTAAGGGACCGTTCCGAACCCAACGGTTTGAGGTCTTCCCTTGCGAGGGGTGAGTGCGGCCTTAAATCTCATTTTCCCGGTTCACACCGGGTGGCGACTCCATTACTCTCCGGTTTAGTCCCCCGTGGCTACTCCGTACTCCCAACTAGGCCGCGAGCCTAGGAACAGCATGCGTCGCCCAGGTTCTGTTGTCCACACTCACTCATGGAGGAAGAAAACCGTGGTTACAAAGAAATATCTATCAAACACAAACTAAAAAAAAAAAAACATACATCCGACAAGATTAGTCTCAAAACTCAAAAACTGCATCTTAGTTCATCACTGCTCTAAGATTGTTCTGAGAACGCCTCAGCAATTGAAAGGAATAACAGCAAGCAGAAATCAGTGAATTCAATCACCATCTTTGTTTACGAAGTGATTTTGGAAAGAGTTATAATAAGTGTCATAGATGACCAGAATATTTGCTATCAATATAATGAAATTACTGCAGAAATTATTACAATAAACACAGTTAAAACATAAAGAACTTTTGAAAAACTCTTGAGCTCTTGTTTCATCTTCCAACTAAATCCCTCAAAACAAATCCAAGGGCATCATTGTTTCAAGAATGAATCGTGGGGTCTCCTTCTTGATAAAGTAAACAACAAAAATCAAGAAAGATTTAACATCATCTTGAGAAATGCTTCCATGGAAATATACATGAAACCAGATCCATCAATAATTGCATACAAAAATGCTTCAAATAATTTATCAGATCTTCGATGATACTAGATAAATTCTTACCTAAAACTTGTCACAGCCAGATTTGTATCTCTCATACAATACAGGAGTTCTAGGAGATTTCTTCTCCTTTACATGCAAGAAAATTTACTAAACACCTGCAAAAAGAAGGAAAAAAACAATTAGTATCTGTAAAACAAAGAGATACAATCATGAAACAATGAAAAAAATAAAAATAAATAAATAAACCCAAGAAAAACCTTAAGCTTGTGCTAGGTCATAAACTTCAAAAAGAAAAAAAAACTATAATAACAGGCCCGTATGTATGATAAATTGTATAACTAAGAGAACAAAACAAGCCTGTTCATAAGGTACCACTTGATCAAGTACAAGTACATTTAATCTTCATAGATGTTAACTATGATGAATCTTAAACCATGAGGCATGCAGCTTGCT
This sequence comes from Zanthoxylum bungeanum, assembly GCA_019454045.1. Taxonomy (NCBI): domain Eukaryota; kingdom Viridiplantae; phylum Streptophyta; class Magnoliopsida; order Sapindales; family Rutaceae; genus Zanthoxylum; species Zanthoxylum bungeanum. The sequence continues at coordinate 7,508 of SKCR01013141.1, forward strand.
TGCAAATTGAAATTAATTACAAAAAGATATTAAAAATAATGAAACAACTTGATTTAAAAAAGAACTAACTTTCTCTCAGGATTTTCATCAAACATCTTGCGCCCATTGATATGTGCCTACACCGTTCTTTTTTTACAAAAGGAGGGCGGCACCTCCCAAACTTTATTGAAAACCCTCACTTATGGCGGAGGAAAACCGTGGTTACAAAGAATTATCCATCAAACACACAAAAAAATAAAATAAATTAAAAAACAAACCACCGACAAAATCAATCTCAAAACTCAAAAAATGCATCAACAAAGAACAAGCTTATCTAAGCCTAATATAAGGTAATTTCCAATTGGCCTTTTAAAACTGCCGGAGTAGCATCAATATCATCTCATGCTGCATTTCCCCAACAAAACTGTGCAAGAGTTTCTTCTATACAGGCAAAACAAAGGACAAGGAGCAATTGTCATTTACAGACACTGTCAAGAAAATATAAAACTCTAATCTCTGAATGATGAATAATGTACTGAATTACCATAGCAACGCCATTGTTTTCCTCGTTCTTTAAGCCATTGCGGTTGGCAGTATCTTACTCATCACCCAAAAGTTCATCATTTTCCTTCTTTAACGAACCATACTGAACTTTTGGGTGAAGAGGAGGATGGCGCCGTTGAAAAAATGAATTAACACTCACAACAGCATACTGTATTGAGTTGTTGTTATGAGTTAATCTCTTCATCGGCACAAACCTCCTCATCCCCCAAAGTTCATCCAACTTCCGGGCCATTTCCCGCATGTAATCCCTCATCTTCCTCAGCCACTGCCATCAATAATTAAAACAGTAAAAAAAAAAAAAAAAATTAGAATCAAACCACCGACTGACGGATAACATGAAATCCACATTGGACCCAATAAATCTTATCATCAAACACAAAATCACACAAAACCAGAATCTTAACAATAGCAAAAACAAACAAACTGTAAGCTTTAATTTGAACTACAACAAACGCAGGAATATTTATCTAATTAAGCAACCAGAAAAGCAAAAAAAGAATAAAAAAGAATCACACACAATTATAGAACACAAAAGAACAAAAGAAAGAAACCCCGGGATGATGGATATCAAAAGAACAACAATCAAAATACCTTTGATCGACGCACCATCGTTTCCGTCGTTCTCTTCTTGTTTGGCAGTATCTTCCTCATCACCCAAAAGTTGATCATTTTTCCATCTTTAACGAACCAACGAGGAAGATCTCCTTCTCCTCCAAGAATTCATCGTCTTCCTTCTTTAACTAACCAGCCGCCAGAACAGACGTCCCTCTACTGAAGATCTCCTTCTCCTATTTTATGTTTTTCTAACGAAAAGCAGGGGATATGGAAGAAACTTGGGGTTTACGGATTTTTATATATAGAGGTAGGCGGATCTTTTTTAATGTAACGGCTTTAGGCGCTAACAAAACTCTCCAAGACTTAACTTCCTCCTAGTCGTCAAACTTATGTTTGGGTCTAGGTCTTATGGAGAATAAGATCGTGAGAATTATTAGGATTTATTTTGAAGGTCAGACTTATATATATATATATATACTAGTTTTTGCCCGTATCTATGGCACGCTGTTACAGTATTTGGCCCGTGCCTACGGTACGGTGTTACAGTTTTTGCCCGTGCCTACGGCACGGTGTTACAGTATTTGGCCCGCGCCTACGGCACGGTGTTACAGAATTAAATGATTTTATTTTTAATTAAATAATTTTATTTTAACTTTCTATTTTTTAATTTGAAATTTTTTGACCATTTCATCCATCAATTCACTTCTCTTTCTCTCTTCCTCCAATTACCAATGAAATGATCTGGGCCGTCAATTAAGCCACATAAAGAGAGCCGTTGGATACATATCTTTCCTCCAACACCATTCTCCTTCATATTATATATATATATATATATATATATATATATAATATATATATATATATATATATTTGTTCACTAATGAGATTAAAGTAAAATCTCATTCGAAAGCGTTAAAAAAACTTTCTAAGTCTTAACCTTTTTACAATGGTGGGTTCAATTTCAAACTTGTGCTTGGGTCTCGGTAAGTGAGAATAAGTATCACCACATAATGAGAATTATTAGGATTTATTTTGAAGCTCAAATTGATTTTTTTATTTTTTTTTATTAACTAATGAGGGTCAGATTAAGGTAGAAACTCAATTTGAAACTCAAAAATTAAAAAAGGTTTTTGTCATGGGTCAAGTCAACAGATTGAAGATATGGATCTATTTGATATAAATTAAAAAATTAGATGTTTAAATTAAAGTTAATACTGAAAGCGACTGTCCAAATATTAAAATTGTATGATCATACATACGGACTCTTTTGAATTACACATATTTTTTGGATAATTTTTTATTATGTTGTTAGTTCCAGTTTTATTGGCTTATATCCGTGACAAAACAAGTTCAATTGAGTTGTAATCTTTCATGAAGATCTTTGAGCAATTGAACTGGTTTCTGGCTGCTGTGCATCAGATATGTGTTCGTGGTGCGTTCTTTGCAATGTTCGAACGATTGGCGTTGGTGTTGCGTTCGTTATTGGGTTCGAACGTGTGGCGTTAGTGGCACGTTCTTTATTGGGTTCGAACGGGAATTCCAGAGAGCAAATGTTCGAGTCATGTTCTTTGTGGGTTCGAACGAGAGCATTCCAGAGAGCTCACGTTCGTTGTGCGTTCGATTGACGTTCGAACGAGTCTTCACAGAAAGGGGCGCGTTCGTGTAGCGTTCTAGTAAGCGTTCGAACGCGACTGCGATCTGAACGCGTTTTTGGCCTGCAAAACCCTAGTTTTTCACCCTACCTATATATAACACTTAGCCGCCATTCCCCATAAGTTGAAAGAGCTGAAACACTTTTCCCTTGAGCCTAAATCTCACAAGCTTTCAACTCTCTTTGATTCCACCATTGAAGACTTCTTCATCTTATTGTCTTCTCCATTAATGGTGTGAATCCTTCTTTGATAAACCTTCAACACAACATAACCCAAATTCCCTAATCCTTAAGAGTTCTTTAGGAGGAAGTTTGGTAGTCGGAGTTCCGGCGTTCGAAGTGATACAATCTACTCAGAGACTTCAGAGGTTCTGAAGAAAACCGTAGGTTGCGGACTTAGGTGTTGCCTTGAGTTCTTGCAGTATTGAGGTACTTGAGTCGGTGAAGTTGTCACCATGGTCTTGACCATCGCTGTAAGTTTATCTCTATATAGTGGATTGGGCTGGTAGCCGATATACCCAGAGTGGTTTTTTTACTCGGAAGAGTTTTCCACTTCGTCACCAAAATTATTGTGTTGATTTGTGTGATTGATTTACCTTTCCGCAATTTATATTTCGTATTAAATTAATATTGTGGAATTGTTTGTTGTTGGATATTGTGGCTGGTAGTTGATTTCCCATAGACACATTAATTAGGACTTGTCTCAATTAATTGTGATTATTTCCGCATAGGGTCAGAACTTAGGATAACCACGAATTCTCAATGGTATCAGAGACTGAACTCGATCCTTGACCCATTAGATATGGAGCGTAGTCAACCCTTAAATTGTCCGCCATTCTTTGATGGCACAAATATTTGCATTGGAAAGTTCGCATGAGAGCGTTCCTTAAGTCCTTAGATGAGAGGGTCTGGATGACTATTGACACGGGTGGAAACCTCCCGTTGTTTTGTTGATGGGGTATCTTCCCCTAAAGATAAATTGACCTGGACCAAGGACGAATTTGATGCTAGCAATAGGAAACAACAAGGTTGTTAATGCCATACATGGTGCTGTGTGTTCTGCTGAGTTTAGGAGAATCTCAATGTGTGAGATAGCCAAAGATGCTTGGGACATCCTGCAGACTGTGCATGAAGGCATATTGTCTGTTAAAAATAATAGACTCTCAGATTTAGCTACTTGGTTTGAGGTCGCCAGAATGAAAGAAGATGAGACCTTTGATGAGTTTTATGTTGAGATTAACGATATTGTTAACTCTAGTTTTAACCCTAGGTGAGACTATACCTACAAAATAGATAGTTAGAAAAATCCTAAGATCCCTTCCTGATAAATTCCTACCCAAAATTACCGCCATCGAGGAAAGCAATGACCTCGATAAGCTTGATTTAGAAGAACTCGTAGGAAAACTGCAAGTTTATGAGAAGAAATTTCTCCTGGGTATCAAAAGCCCAAAACTATAGCGATGAAGATCGCAAAGGAAGTTGTTCATGATCCATCTAGTGATGATGATACTTTACGGATCGTGATTTGGCCTTGTTTGCAAAGAAGTTTAAGAAATTTCTTAAACTTAAGAAGAGTGGCCATAGCAGTAATAGGGATAGGAGGATGAGCTAGAGAGATTAGGCATAGCAGGAGTGAGTCTAGAGAGGATAAGGATAGTAGATCCCGTGGTGCCCAGTGCTATGAATGTGAAGGATATGGGCACGTTAGATCTGAGTGTCCCACATACCTTATGGCTAAAGGCAAGAAAGCCATGGCAGCATCCCTTAGTGATTCTGAAGGTGATGATTCTCCTAAAGGCAATCATATTGCTTTTACTGCTAGTGTGATTGATGAGAGAGAGATTGTTGTTAATGATGTTGATTCTGAAGTCTCTCTTGATGAGTCTGTAGATGAGGAAATTCTTCAAGTAGCTTATGTTGAACTGTTTAATGAGAGTTTAGCTATTAAGAAGACTAATATAGAGGTCAGTAAAAGGCTGAAAACTGTTGAGCTAGAAAAGAATGAAGCTCAAGCTAAATTTGAGCAAAGCTTTTGATGGTTGATGACCTAGAGGAGAGGAAAAAAGCCTAGTTAAAAGAGTCCAAATATTAGAGACCGAACTTGAAAATGCTAGAACCCAATTGTCCGCATTTTCTAGTGGAAATAAAAATGTGGACCGTATGTTAGGTATTATTTCTGAGCCTAACTTCAATAAGGCTTCTTCTTCCAAAGCTGTGCCTGTTGCAGCTAAACGTGACTCAGGTAAGAAACATGTTGTGTGTAGTCATGTTTCTCCTTCTGTTGTTCCTCGTCATGTGCCCCAACCTCAATCTAGAGGTATGTTAGGTAAACCTCGCTCTTTTCGAGGTTGTGTCTGTGTGCCACCACTGTGGAAAAACTGGACATATTAGGCCTAAGTGCTTCATGTTGCACAAGCAACAGAAAAGGCCTAAGAGTGTGTCGCCTAGATTTGATTCTTCAAATCTAGCTTCTCAAGTTTCTGCACTAACTAAACAGACACAATTTCTTAGTGAGAAACTTTCTTTGTTGAATAGGAATTCTCAAGTGGATGAGGTTCCTAGAAATGTTTGGGTGAGGAAGCAAGATAATTTCCCATCTACTTCTGCGTGTCCTGATGGACATGATGAGAGTGCACTTCGGTGTAACTCTGGTTAAAAGATGCGTTTTTATTTTTCCCATTGCATGTGTGTGTGCGTGTGTTTTATGCTTTTGCACGTTTATTTTATTTCACAGCATATGGGGGTGGTGTGTGTGTGTGTCTTGTTTTTGTTATATGTCCTTTGGTATATAGGATGGACACCCGGACATAAATTTCATAGCCGATTCTGAATGGACGGTGGTATGATCTGCACTCGGGATACAACTCCACGTATCATTGGATTTTACAAGCTGTTTTGTGTCCTTATTTTTTTTTGTGCTTTAAAACTGAAAAAAAAACAAAAAAAATTTATATATTTTGAAAAAGACCAAAAATATTTTTATGGCTTGTTAGAGCATGAATAGCTTGTGCATGTGATCCTGGTATGTAGGATATATGACTATGCATGTATAATATGCTGTTATTTTTCTTGATGCTCTATATGCATGAGTGTGTGTGATTAAAACCTTTGGTATATCATGTGCTTGCACCTTCACATACACGTTTTATTTTGTCGAGGCTTGGTCGCATGTATGAGTTTTTGGAATAGCAATCCAATTTCTATCATATCATGTTTGCTCAATAGTGTGACCTTTGACTAGATGACCTTACTATCCCCTTGTAAAAGCAAAAAGGAATAAAAAAAAATATATTGTTAAATGAGACTCAAGTGCAAAAGAGCCAAAATGGCCAAATTCAAAAGATAAGGGAAAAAACCCTTCACTCGAAAGAGTTATTAAATATGAGCTCATGATATTTCTGGGGTGAATAATATAGCATGCAACCAATGTTGCTTATTTTCAGGTCCTAGTGGTGCTGGGTTTGAACACCTATTTTGTGGACTTGGTTTGTTTAGAAATGGATTTCTTTGGCTGTGTCCAGCTCATAAAATAAGGTCTTAAGCCTTGATTCGTTATGCACTTTATTTTTTCACGCAAGTACTCTTTGTACTTTGGTGTTCATGTCATATGCATAAGTGATGTATTTAGCCTCTTTTAAAATGATGCATAATTGTTTCATGTCATAATCATTTGAATACTGACTGGGTATCTTTGTATTTGCTTGATGTGTCTTCCAGTCCGTGTTTGCCGTGTCTTTTCCTGGTATGCACTGTGTCTGTTTTTCGTTCGTGTATCGTTTTTCGTTTCGTTCGAACGTTATTCGTTGGTGTTTCGTTTTATTTTCTGTTCGAACAGTCATTAGACACTCGTTCGTATCTCGTTCGAATTTCCGTTCGAACGCTTTCGGACTATTTAAATAGTCTTCGTGCGATTTGTGTTCGCACAGTTCTTTTCTCTCCACTTTACCGTGGCTCTTCGCTTTTCTCATCAAATCCCTTCGTTTCCAAGTCAGATCTGTGTTTGTGTGGCCTTCCCCTCCCTGATTTCGGTGTCACTCCATCATCAAGGTAAGGTTTTCTTCATTTCTCTTCTTTTACTTTTATCTCTAAGATCTGTTTCTAGGGTTTGCTCTCTATTTCTGTTTTTAGCCTTCATTCTTCGATTGAAGGCATATGGAGTCTCTTGGATGAGTCCTTAGTTGTTTGATGTGTTTATTTGTGGCGATTTGTATCTGTTGAGGGTGTCTTTCGCATCTGTTCATCGCCATCGCGTTCGAACGGCATAAGAACGTCGTTCGAACGCCCTTAGGTTTCCACAGCTTCTGTTTTTATAGTCTGTTTGGGTTATGTCTCACATTGTGCATTTCTTATGTGTACTAGATGCCTAAGAAGTCCATTGCCTCAAAGAAACGTCCTCGCGACTCTCTCCCAGGTGATCGCTTTCGCAGTCCTGCTGCTGCAAAGTTATTTGATGATCATTTCTCACAGCGTAGCCTGTTTCTGGAGCGAAATGTCTTGGTTGATGAACTGCATGATTCCGGCATTGTTCCTCTTCTGATTACCCGTGGTTGGAGTCCTCTTTTATCGGGTTTTGTTGGTCCGTCGCCTCAGCTTGTCCAGGAATTCTATTCCAACATGGAGGTTGTTTCTGCCACCTCTTTTTCCGTGTACATTCGGGGCCACTACCTGGATATCGATCCTTCTGTTCTATCAAGGATACTGGCTATTCCTGAGGTGCCCTACCCTCAGTACCCCTGGTCCCCTACCGATGGACCTTCCGATCAGCTCGTCATGGACGTTGCCACTGGACAACATCGTCCGTTTGGCGGAGGGACAGTTGTTGTTGCTACATTGCTGCCGGCCTATCGTCTTCTTGACCGCATTGTGTGCCATAACTTGTGGCCCAAATCTCATGTCAACACTCAGCCCTTTGCTCGGATTGCGTTCCTCTATGCCATTGAGCAGGGTCTTTCCATAGACATCCTCAGTGTGATCCTGCGTGAGATGACTCGCGTTCGCAATGCCTCTTATGCCTCCCACACCCTTCCATATGGGTGTCTGATTCGCCGTATTATCACGGCTCTGATCCCTGGCTTTGTTCATGATCCTCCTCTCCCTCTGCTCAAGCCCATAGGTCGTCAGACTGTCTCCTCAGGAGCTGCTCATCTTCCTGCCCATGCTCGTGCTCCTACTCCAGCGGCTGTTTCTGCTCCTGATCCTGCACCTGCCCCGTCTACCTCGGCTGCTGCCTCCTCCTCTTCCGCTGGTCCTCCAGATTTTTACCAGCGCATCTTGGACTCTCATGCCACTATCCTGGCCGAGCTTCGTCTTGTCTCAGGTAGCGTATCCGAGGTCCGTACTTCTGTTCGCCGCCTCGAGGATCAGTTTGCCCGTCACCTGTCATCCTCTCGAGCTGTTTCAGTTTCCGATGACGAGGAGTCCTCTGCTAGTTCCGAGTCTGACTAGCTGCTTTATTTTATTTGCTGGTTTTTATTTGAGTTAGCAGGAGTCTGTTTCCTTTTTGGGATCATATTTGTTGTTAAACTTTATGATGTACTCTCACCCCTTTTGTTTAATGATGGGATGTTTTGCAAACATTTGACGAACTTTAATGAAAATATTCTGTCTTGAATGTTTCTCCTTCAGTCTATCACTGATGCATGCTTACGAATATTGCTTTTGGTTATTTGCTTCCCATTTATTCTTATGATATATTTGGATGCCTGTTTGTGAGGGGGAGTAAGTGTTACATATATGTTTGTTGTTTCTCCTGGTGTATGCATGCTTTGTCATTTCGTGACAAAAAGGGGGAGTAAATTGGTGCTTTGTCCTGTTTCAGGAGAGTTCAGATTAAGGGGGAGAAAAATGATTTACCTGCTTTATGTTCTATTTGATTATCCCAATGCTTTTCACGGTATATTGTTGTCTGTGGATGTTTCAGGTAGCAGGTATGTTTCTGCGGTGGCATTATTTTCAAGACTACTTGGTTAGGTATTAGATCGAGTCCAATTGTATTACGTCACTGTTTTGATGGTTGACAGTTGACTATTTTCTTTTTGGGTCTATTACTATAGTCTGTGTATTAGGTAGTGTTTTGTCACGGAATGCCAAAGGGGGAGATTGTTAGTTCCATTTTTATTGGTATGTGTCCGTGACAAAACAAGTTCAATTGAGTTGTAATCTTTCATGAAGATCTTTGTGCAATTGGACTGGTTTCTGGCTGCTGTGCATCAGACATGCGTTCGTGGTGCGTTCGTTGCAGTGTTCGAACTATTAGCGTTAGTGCTGCGTTCGGTTGTGGGTTCGAACGTGTGTTGTTAGTGGCGCGTTCTTTAATGGGTTCGAACGGGAGCATTCCAGAGAGCAAACGTTCGAGGCACGTTCTTGTGGGGTTCGAACGGGAGCATTCCAGAGAGCTCACGTTCGTTGTGCGTTCGATTGACGTTCGAACGAGTCTTCACAGAAAGGGCGCGTTCGTGTAGCGTTCTAGTAAGCGTTCGAACGCGACTGCGATCTGAACGCGTTTTTGGCCTGCAAAACCCTAGGTTTTCACCCTACCTATAAATATAACACTTAGCCGCCATTCCCCGTTGGTTGAAAGAGCTGAAACACTTTTCCCTTAAGCCAAATACTCTCAAGCTTTCAACTCTTTTTGATTCCACCATTGAAGACTTCTTCATCTTATTGTCTTCTCCATTAATGGTGTGAATCCTTCTTTGATAAACCTTCAACACAACATAACTCAAATTCCCTAATCCTTAAGAGTTCTTTAGGAGGAAATTTGGTAGTCGGAGTTCCGGCGTTTGAAGTGATACAATCTACTCAGAGACTTCAGAGGTTCTGAAGAAAACCGTAGGTTGCGGACTTAAGGTGTTGCCTTGAGTTCTTGCAGTATTGAGGTACTTGAGTCGGTGAGGTTGTCACCATGGGTCTTGACCATCGCTGTAAGTTTATCTCTATATAGTGGATTGGGCTGGTAGCCGATATACCCGGAGTGGGTTTTTACTCGGAAGAGTTTTCCACTTCGTCACCAAAATTATTGTGTTGATTTTGTGTGATTGATTTACCTTTCCGCAATTTATATTTCGTATTAAATTAATATTGTGGAATTGTTGGTTGTTGGATATTGTGGTTGGTAGTTGTTTTCCCATAGACACATTAATTAGGACTTGTCTCAATTAATTGTGATTATTTCCGCATAGGGTCAGAACTTAGGCTAAAATCGAATTTTCAGCATCAATGCTAGTTTATACATAAAATAGTTATTACTCAGTGAAGGCCCTAAATGAAACTGTTTCATTTCATCAATTTATAACAAACAAAACGTTTTAGAATTGATAGTAACTCAAAAACAAGTATAAATACCCACCAAATTCCTCCAACAAAACCATAAGCATCATTTCAAATCACACAAAATTTGCATCAATATTCCTACAAGTTTTCCTGCAATTACCTACTGATCCGATGGAAAAATCATCAAATTCATTTCTCATGATCCTAATTATATTGTGCACTGCAACGCTGCTTCCCTCAGGGTTGTCACAACAGCAGCATGTAGAAGATATCGAAAAATGTTGGGTATCTCTAACAAGCGTACCAAGTTGTCTCACAGAGATTATGAATCCTCTTTTGGTTGGCCAACTTGGCCGAATTGGCCCTGTCTGTTGCACTGCCATCAATCAAATTGCCGACAGCTGCTGGCCTAAAATGTTCCCACACACCCCATTTTTGGCTCCATTGCTCAAGAATTTTTGCATTGCAACTCCATCTCAAACAACTGGACTGAATTCCGCCAGCAAGGTCGCTTTGCCAAATTTATTGACGCCAGGGATAAATGTGACTGAAATTGGTGAATGTTGGTCCACTATTACAAGCACAGAAGGGTGTGCTCTAGAGATTTTTAAATCACTCACCAGTGGCCAAATCACTGGCATTGGCCCTGCTTGTTGCAAGGCTGTCACTGAAATTAGCGATAAGTGTTGGCCTAAGATGATTCCATTTAACCCTTTTTTCCCTCCATTGTTGAAGAACAATTGTGCTAGGGTCATTGGGGCTGCACCAACACCAACAGCAGTTTGATAATTGATGAGTCGTTCTTCTGCTCTTTGATTAATTAGCATAGCTAGATGATTTTTATATAGTCTTTATTTTAGACTTGTCATATGATCAATTCTCTACAATAAAAAGTTCAGTTTAGCGTTACACTATAAATTTATTACCATTTGCTCTTAATGATTATATTTATAATAGGCTCTCATTCATTTCTTTGATAAAATTAAATCCCCAAAGGAGATATAGCTAACAATTGCTGTGCTAGGGTCAATGGGGCTGCACCAACACCAACAGCAGTTGAATCATCGACATTACTATACGTGTCACTTTCTAAAAATATAATTCTCCATCAAGTTTTATAATGTAATTATGCTGTCACGCACAATTACACCACCCCATTTCAGTATCAATCCCATTAAAAGATAATTTAACAGAACAAATATGTATAGTGTTACCAGAGTCTTTTCAATCCACGATAATCTCACACTTTTTCATGTAATCTATCATTAAACCACTTTGCTTAAATTGCAAACAGCCTATATGACATTTGTCCTAAAAGTACTCATATGTCGATGACCAACATCAACCAATTTCATGACCGTTGAAGATTAGCGCTGACCAACTATATTATTGATCGGTCTGGTGACCGGTATGCCGGTTAGCTAACCGGTATGATCCGCCTTGGTTCCAAAAGCTATGCAAACGCCAGATTGATTAGTATGGAGTAGCTCGGTTTCAGAAAGCATGTAAAACTGCCCAAACCAGAGCAAAAATACCGGTATGCCGGTCATATTACAGAAACTCAAGATTAGAAGATTTAAAAATATTTTGCTTATGACCCTGATATATTTATATGAATGTGTATGAGTCATACGAGCTTAAAATACTTAAATTACCAACTCACTTATATTGAGAGCCTTGAGTTATAAAACTATACTAGATATCTTCGTTTGGAGCTTGAGTCTTCATATCCAATATGCTTCAACATCTTTTTGTAATACTCGCGAATGGGTGTCGAAGTCTCTTGTGTTGTATCATCAAAATCATTCATCAAGTTTTATGGCGCTTACATCCATGAGATCTCATATTTATATTTGGTATTTTTAATGGTCACTTAGATTTTATAATGGTGTGTAAAATTTTAAATATATAATAATAGTAGAATGTTACACCCTAATACTCATTTTCTATTTCTCAATTTTTAAAATAGTAAAATGATGATAACTTTTTTTTTGGAATCGTTTATTAAAGAACCTATACTTTTTAGCAAAACAACTATTTCATTCTACTCTTATTTACCAAGTAATATTTAACACTTAACTAACACACTTTTACATATCACCACAGTTTATTAATGAAATATTTACTCACTATATTTTTTTCATCATAATACCACACATAGTAATAATTCTCCGTTTCGCTAAAGACAGAGGACTGATCTTTAGACAAACTCTCCATAAAACTTATTAATGTTTTTACCTTCATGAACATAAATTTTGATACTCAGATGCATGTTGGACAAAAGAGACTAATTCATTCCATTATATCTTCTGTTTCATACAAAATGAAGTCTGATATAAATATATCGATGACGTAATTGTCACTTAAGTGTTAAAGATGTCTCATGTGCCCACTGTGGTATCTCAAGTCGAAGAATCACTTATGCTACTCAATCCGAGAAGATTCTTATTGACGTTGGTGTACCATCCATTAAGAATCTTAGATGAGTTGTTCAGTGTTTATCCGCTATAAACAACAAAAAGTCTATACGAGTCTTCAAGAGTCACGGTTCATTGAGAAAATATTGGAATCCAAGATTCCAGTATACGACATGTACCGGTCTCAACGGGTTTACTTTAGTGACCAAGTAGTGTAAATCTTGACCAGGAACTGTCTAAAAATGAAAACGTCATGATACAACTCAATATCAGTTGCGACGCTTTTGCAACTGCATCATGACTAATCATTCTAAGGTCAATTCGTCTTTACCATATTAAGAGATATATTATATTATAGAAACTGTTTATTTTATTCATAATAAAACGTTTACAAGAGTATTTACAAGGAAATACAACAGGAAATTGACATTCTGAGCACCAACCCTAACACTTTTATGTTCTGAGACTCCAAAATTATGTTATGAGATTTTTTCCTAGGTTTTGGGATGAACTTATGATTAAATGGGAGTCCTGGGGGTCTCTCCTCTTTAAAAATCGGAGTCTGCACAACACTGGGAAACATCTTTCGTCGTGACTCTCCACCTGCGACACACGCATCACGACGCACCAACTTTTGTAAGTCCTGTGTTATTTTTGTGTTGACGCATGTCGAGTTGCACTGTTGACTCTGAAATTCGGCCTGATCTTTGCTCCGAATTTATCGTTTCATTTCTCGTTGAGTCCGGTTAAGCCTTATTATGATATTGACTAGTAAAATAAATCTGAAACACATCAAAGCGCTCATAAAACTCGAGATAACATAAAAAAAAACTAAGAAATTAGTCCATATTGGGTATATGGTACTTGATGTTCCACGTCATTCTCAACTATCAACTTTTTTTTTTTTTAATATTGAAAATTATGTTGTCAAACCACCTGATCAGAGTTTAAATGGAACATATAAAGTTTTCGATTTTCCCAGGTTCTTACAAGAAATGTACCATTTGGAATCGAACTCATGACGTGACAATCAAATCCTAAGCCTTTTACCATCAAGCCACACCCCTCGGTGACAATCTAAACTATAATTCGATAGGCATTAAATATTTCAAATTAAATGTGTACATTTCTTTTGCAAAATATTCGACTCACTTTACTATATTTTTAATTATTTATAGAAAATTTGGTTAACATAAATTATTTTTTAGTCAATAGAAAAATTTATTTTTTTTAGGCATTAAATATTTCAAATAAAATCGTGTCAACCGTATTCGTTTAATCAAAATTAACATCATATTCATTGTTATAAATTAAAAATCCTTACAACAAGCTCCAAATTTCAAATTATAAATCCATTTTATAATAATAATAATTAAAATCTTCAAAATACATTTTAACCAAAGAATTCTCGAACACGAGTTGACGGTAAACATCTTTATCATTATCATCTGGAAAAAAAGATCAAGCAAATAAAAATAAAATTATATTATTGATTTAAATTTTTTAATAATATTATTGAAAATTTTAGAGTCGAGGGAAGAAATTTTACCCATCAAACTTCCACATAATCACTAGGACTATTACCACTCTCTAGTGATGGAATTTTATTAATTTTCTTTTGAAGTTAGTTTCCTTAATCGTGTTCCATTTCCTTTCAAAATTGGTTGTGTTTCGTTATTTGGAGGGAAATTTTTTCCGTTTCAATTACATTATCTACATCATCAGTCCAATGCTAGGAGAATCTTCAACTGTGTACGCCATATCACCTTCGTTTATCTCCATTTTCCGATAAATAATATTAATAACCAAATCAAGAATTGTTTTTGTAAATAATATTAATTCCAATAATAAATATATCCTCAAACATGTACTGTTTTTGTTGCTTTAGACTCTCTGTTTTGCTAATTTGGTGCTAAGAACGATAGGACACAAGCTTTCTTATCTTTTATTTAATTTAATTATTTAATTCTTTTCAATTATAAGTATATGTTATTTTCAACTATATTAATAATAAAATTCGGAATAAACGAATTCTAAACGAATAAAAGAATTGATGATCTCAAATTCGGATTCGATTCATTTAATCAACGAATCGAATCGAATTGACCCATTTATTAAACGAATCCATTTTTCCAAATCATATTCACTTTAAAGCGAATCGAAACGAAAAAAATAAATCAAAACCTAATTTACCATCCTAAAAATTTTACAATAAAATTAAAAAAAAATTAAGAAAGTCGACCTCAATGTGTATATGGTACTTGATGTTCCACGTCAATCTCAACTATCATCCGATAGGCATTAAATATTTCAAATATTATTGTAAATTGTTTTTGGAAAATATTTTTCTCACTTTAAAATATTTATAATATTTACATAAAATTCAGTTAACGTAAATTATTTTTTAGTCAATAAAAGAATTTAAATATTTTTCAGAAAATGACTTACTTAATATATTCCTTAAGTTTTTTTACGGACTCACTTCAAATCACTAGAAAGTATTATTCGAAAACAATATTAGGCACGTCAAATAGCTGAAAACATTTTTCAAAAAAAATATTAATCACGCCAAACAGCTGAAAACACAATCATCAAGAACATGTAACATCTATTTTACAAATCCAAATATCATTAACTTATTACATATATAGGAAATACAACATTAATAACTTTTTTTTTTTTAAGATAAGGGAATGCAAGCTAAAATATATTTTTAAAACCAGCTCAACTATGCGGGGGTAATATATATTTTTTTTTAAACATACATATCCATGAGTCCTTATAAAGACTCGAACTCACACATTCAAATTTATCTCGAGTTCATGAGACCATTTGGTTACTAGCCTTCACGGTCCTTAGAGAACTTAAAACAAACATATATTTTACATAGTCATCCAAGAAAACTCGTACGATCAGCCATGCAGCGTCACACTCGTCTTACATTTAGGCATGCACACGGTTACGGTTTCATACCGTAACCGGACCATTGGCCCGTTCAATTCGGTTAAGATTGGTTTAAACCGCCGGGTTGGGCAGTTGGTACGGTTGAAATCGTAACCGTTATGGTTACGATTTCAACTATTAGTATGGTTTAGTAATTGTGTATGGTTTAGTAATTATCAATGTAATTATGTATGATTTTACATTTTACATTTTCTATTTTTTCATCGATCATCAATATAATTATATATTGTTTAGTAAATCTTTAGATTTTTTTGGTTGTTTTTCTGTTTATTATACCATTTGGGTTTTGTTTCTTTTTTACTCTCATGTAGCGTTAAATGCATTGTAAGCTTGTTTATTATAACTTTTATATGAGGTACTTTACACATAGTAAACGCTATGTTTGAAACCGTTTCATCAATTTGTTGTTTCGAACTTGTAATTATATGCATCAATGCTAGTTTATACATGAAATAGTTATTACTCAGTGAAGGCCCTAAATGAAACTGTTTCATTTCATCAATTTATAACAAACAAAACGTTTTAGAATTGATAATAACTCAAAAACAAGTATAAATACCCACCCAATTCCTCCAACAAAACCATAAGCATCCTTCCAAATCACACAAAATTTGCATCAATATTCCTACAAGTTTTCCTGCAATTACCTACTGATCCGATGGAAAAATCATCAAATTCATTTCTCATGATCCTAATTATATTGTGCACTGCAACGCTGCTTCCCTCAGGGTTGTCACAACAGCAGCCTGTAGAAGATATCGAAAAATGTTGGTTATCTCTAACAAGCGTACCAAGTTGTCTCACTGAGATTATGAATCCTCTTTTGGTTGGCCAACTTGGCCGAATTGGTCCTGTCTGTTGCACTGCCATCAATCAAATTGCCGACAGCTGCTGGCCTAAAATGTTCCCACACACCCCATTTTTGGCTCCATTGCTCAAGAATTTTTGCATTGCAACTCCATCTCAAACAACTGGACTGAATTCCGCGAGCAAGGTCGCTTTGCCAAATTTATTGACGCCAGGGATAAATGTGACTGAAATTGGTGAATGTTGGTCCACTATTACAAGCACAGAAGGGTGTGCTCTAGAGATTTTTAAATCACTCACCAGTGGCCAAATCACTGGCATTGGCCCTGCTTGTTGCAAGGCTGTCACTGAAATTAACGATAAGTGTTGGCCTAAGATGATTCCATTTAACCCTTTTTTCCCTCCATTGTTGAAGAACAATTGTGCTAGGGTCATTGGGGCTGCACCAACACCAACAGCAGTTTGATAATTGATGAGTCGTTCTTCTGCTCTTTGATTAATTAGCATAGCTAGATGATTTTTATAGTCTTTATTTTAGACTTGTCATATGATCAATTCTCTACAATAAAAAGTTCAGTTTAGCGTTACACTATAAATTTATTACCATTTGCTCTTAATGATTATATTTATAATAGGCTCTCATTCATTTCTTTGACAAAATTAAATCCCCAAAGGAGATATAGCTAACAATTGCTGTGCTAGGGTCAATGGGGCTGCACCAACACCAACAGCAGTTGAATCATCGACATTACTATACGTGTCACTTTCTAAAAATAAATTCTCCATCAAGTTTTATAATGTAATTATGCTGTCACGCACAATTACACACACCACCCCATTTCAGTATCAATCCCATAAAAGATAATTAACAGAACAATATGTATAGTGTTACCAGAGTCTTTTCAATCCACGATAATCTCACACTTTTTCATGTAATCTATCATTAAACCACTTCGCTTAACTTGCAAACAGCCTATATGACATTTGTCCTAAAAGTACTCATATGTCGACGACCAACATCAACCAATTTCATGACCGTTGAAGATTAGCGCCGACCAACTATATTATTGATCGGTCTGGTGACCGGTATGCCAGTTAGCTAACCGGTATGGGGACCGGTATGATCCGCCTTGGTTCCAAAAGCTATGCAAACGCCAGATTGATCAGTATGGAGTAGCTCGGTTTCAGAAAGCATGTAAAACTGCCCAAGACAGAGCAAAAATATCGGTATGCCGGTCATATTACAGAAACTCAGGATTAGAAGATTTAAAAATATTTTGCTTATGACCCTGATATATTTATATGAATGTGTATGAGTCATATGAGCTTAAAATACTTAAATTACCAACTCACTTATATTGAGAGCCTTGAGTTATTAACTATACTAGATATCTTCGTTTGGTGCTTGAGTCTTCATATCCAATATGCTTCAACATCTTTTTGTAATACTTGCGAATGGGTGTCGAAGTCTCTCGTTTGTATATCATCAAAATCATTCATCAAGTTTTATGCGCTTACTGAAAGTACCTACAAGCAATAGCGACAAAGAAACTCTATACCCAAGAGGGGGGGTGAATTGGGTTATCGCTATAAATGCGGAATTATAAAATCTTTGCCGATTTTAAGCTCTTATTACCAAGTGGGAGTTTTAGGCAATTTTCTCTATTCCAATTAATAGCCTATATGCAAGTTTCTAATCAATATTATAAATGTAATCAAACTTGCAAATAAGTAAAATTAAGGGAAAGAGAAATACGACACCGCGATTTATAGTGGTTCGGCCAAACGTGCCTACGTCCACTCCCCCAAGCCTCGCTTGAAGATTTCCACTAGAATCGAGTTTTCCGTGGTTCACTCGTAACCAAGAGTTTTCCGCCAAGGCGCACTCCAAACCTTTTACAAGATTGAGTTTTCTACGTAGGTGCACTCACAACCTTTACAAATTACCCAAACGATGGGATTTCACAAATCACAAGTGTTTTTGATAAAGAAGAATTAAAATACACTTGGGCACTCACAAATAATAAGAAGATTGTGTGAGAGCAAACCCAAGTGATCTAAGCTCACTAAATGATATGGAAGATGTGTCTGTGAGCTTGGATGAGTGTTTATGAATATGAAGGTGTATATCACTCTTTGTTTGCCTTAGAGAATGTATATGAAGGTTTTCTAGATCTCTAATCTAAGGCAAAGGAGTTGGGGTTCTATTTATAAAAAAATGCAAAGTTTTCCCCAACTTACAGTGAGACGGCGAGAAAACCGGCGAGGGGACCGGCATGGGTTGCAATGTCTCCCAACGGCTATATAACGTTCGAAAAACTAGCCGTTAGACCGGCGAGCAAACCGGAGAGCAAACCGGCGAGTAGACCGGCGAGGAGCTCCCTGGTTCCAGAGAGCATGCTTTTCTCAGCCAAAACCGGCATGAAGACCGGCGAGAAAACCGGCATGGAGCTCCCTGGTTTCAGAATGTGCATGACCAGTCAAGACTGACGACACTTGGTATTTTGGTCATAACTTTCTCTAGAAAATTCCAAATCATGATCCATAAATTTCTACATAAACTAGACACATAGATCTAGCTACTGTAAAAAATTCAACTCCAAAAATATTAAGATTAATTTTATGGAATTTGTCTAATGTGACATGTATGCAGAAAACGCACATCTGAACATGTTGTAGTAAAATGGCTCTAGAAAAAGTTCTATGTATCAGAATTGTGTTCCGTTTGAACCGTAGCAAACTAGAGACACATATATATCTAACGGTATATCATTTGAAGTTTAATTCAACCGTTTTCTAGTTTTTAGAAGATCATTTACCGATGCACTTGTGCATGAAGTTCATTTTGGTGCAAATAAAATGCAAATGATTCTTTTAGCATTCTAAGCCATTTTAAATGCAAGTGATGCAAAATGTATGATTCCTAAGAGCTTTAGATCACTTGAGTAAATCACTTACAATAAAATTTAGCTCTTAATCATTATCTTCGATTTGCCGCTAGTCTTTACATTCTCGCTCTTCACCCCATATGCTTCAACACTTTTTGTATTGCTTCGTGTTCGTACGTCGAAGACTTCTTTCATGTTGACGTCATCAAAATCCATTTATGCGACCAAGTCGCCAACAATCTCCCCCTTTTTGATGATGGCAACCCCTTAAAACTTGTTGATACTTGTGAGCTTTTTGGAGTCCAAATTTGACAATTTTGCTCCCCCTCAACATAAGCTCCCCCTCAATGTGTGATTGTCTTTAATATAGCTCTATAACAACTTGACAAACACATTAGTACATTTACTCCCCCATAAACCAAGGGTGAGGGTAAAACAAGTTTTAACCTCATTTATAATGATTTCTCCCCCTTTGACATTATCAAAAAGTGGAGAAGCAAAATTTAAATCTAAATGAGATACCAAATATATATGTGCTATAAAAATGATACCAAAGTTAAAAAATATGCACATTTTGGCATTTCCCCCTTTTTGCCATAAGATGTAAAAATCATGTATAATGTAATTTTTCAAAAGATTATGTACTATGATACCAATTAACAATTTATATCCATTTGAATATCATATCATTTTAAGCATTGTTTCTCCCTAATTGTGATATCAAATAAAATAAGTCATTATCTATCATGATACCAATTAAAATCAATGACTTCAATCCATTTTAATGATTGTCTTCTTATGAATATCTTACCAATTACTTAAACAATCAAAATCCATGCTTTTCATGATTATTCAATTATGTTACATGGAAAATTCATTTTTAATGCAAAATTAATCAAATGATCACATATATGAAATTTGACTCAATGAATTCAATGTGATACCCATTGAAATAGAATAGGGGTTTAAATATATGATTAAGGCACTTAGTGATATCAAATGGAAATCGATACCAATAGAAGTTTGAATATTTGCCTAATCATTTTGTATGCTTCAAAACATTTATACCAATTTGAACTATGCATACATACATAATTTAAAGGAAACGGTACCCAATTTCCGTGAATACGGATTTTACCTTTACCGTTGTGATTCCTCATTTCCTTGAGCCTTTTGGATCAATTTTGCAATTCTCTTTAAAGATTCATTCCCAAAGCTCCCCCTACAAATTTTTCAATTATACTTTGGTACCCAAACTTTCTTGGGTCCATTGGGGTTAGTTTTGATTCCTTGAGGAATCCATGCATTTTAATCACATTCTTATACATGCATTCAAAAATTTTATGTCCATTTTCATTGCAAGCATGACATGTGACATTTTCATTTATAACATTCTTAGCATGAGAATCAGAAGTCTTAACAAAATAATTCTCAAAATTTTCTTTTAATATAGGCCTATATCTTAATCCTTCTCTTTTAAATGCACATTTTTGGGATCCAATAAGCATTTTAAAATTTTTATGTCCCAATGTGAATTTGCAAAGTATGTTTTGCAAATCTACAATCTTAGTATTTAACAAGACATTTTCATTCAATATAGATTCGCAATCGTATGTCTTAGAGCTAGATGGCATATTTGATATGACATTTTCAAGTTCTAGCTTTTTAATCTTTAAACATGCATTTTCATCATTCAAGTATGCAATTTCTTTTTCATGTTTAGCCTTTAAGCATATCACATCATTATCTAAAACATGAATTTTATCCATACTAGTTGCATGTTCAATTTTAAGTGTAGCATGCTCATTTTTGACCAATTTTAATTTCTTTTAAGCATATCACATAATTCTTTTAAACCATTAAAAGCATCAAGTAATTTAGAATTGTGTACCTCTTCTTCTTCGCTTTCTTCTTCAATTTCAAATCGGATGTCTTCATCCGTGATAGCCATAAATGCTATTGATTTTTCTTTGACTTCAACTTCTTCCTCCTCGGATGAGCTTGAATCGCTATCGCTCCAAGTTGAAGTTGCTTTCATTGCCTTTTTCTTTGATTTTCCTTTCATTTTCCTCAATGGGCAATCGGTAGCTATGTGACCCGGTTTGTTGCATTCATAACACACAATTTTCTTGTTCTTCCGCGGCCGTTTTCTTCTTTCTTTTCGTTTGCCTTTGATTTTCCTTGAGTTTTGCGGATTTGAGAAGCTCCTTTACTTTATTGGTGATGCTTGCCAATTCATCATCACTATCATCTTCTTCACTTGAGCTTGACTCGTCTCTTTTTCTTGCTTTTAAGGCCAAGGACTTTCTTGTCCTTTTCTCATCTTCCTCCTTTTTATCCATTTTGATCTCCATTTCATACTCAAGCAATTTGCCGACCAAATCATCCATCTTCAAAGTGTTTATTTCGTTTGCTTCTT
This sequence comes from Zanthoxylum bungeanum, assembly GCA_019454045.1. Taxonomy (NCBI): domain Eukaryota; kingdom Viridiplantae; phylum Streptophyta; class Magnoliopsida; order Sapindales; family Rutaceae; genus Zanthoxylum; species Zanthoxylum bungeanum. Next base: position 29,024 of record SKCR01013141.1, read on the forward strand.
TAATGGAGGAGGTGTAGCTTCTAAACTCTTTCGGGAGAGATCTTAAAATTTTCTTCACTTGATCCGATGTCCCGATGACTTTTCCCAATGCTCCCAAATGATTGATGATGACCGTAACCTAGAAATCATGTGATCGATTTCTTCCCCGGATTCCATCTTGAAATTGTCCAATTCGCACATGAACCGGTTGATCTTCGATTCCTTCACTTGACTTGTGCCTTCATTGACAATTTCCAAAGACTTCCATAAATCATATGCATTTCCACATTCCGGAAGCTTGCTAACTTGATCCCGATCAATGGCACATAGGAGTTGGTTGAGTGCCTTAGCATTTTGTGAGGCTAGTTTCACATCCTCACTATCCCATTCTAAACTCGGTTTTGGAATATCAACCCCGTTGCTATCCTTCTTTGTTGCCCCTTTGTACCTCGTGTGATAACCAAATAGGATGGCGGACCATTGGCTAGGAGATAAGTCAACATTCTTGACTTCCAATAGTTGTAGTCGGTTTCGGTGTAAAACGGAGGTCTAGTTGTTGAATATCCCTCGGTAAAATTTGACGGTTTGCTTGTAGAGGCCATGATCTATTCTCGGACGGTTAAGTCTTGTAGAGAATACCTCGCTCTGATACCAACTGAAAGTACCTACAAGCAATAGTGACAAAGAAACTCTATACCCAAGAGGGGGTGAATTAGGTTATCGCTATAAATGCGGAATTATAAAATCTTTGCCAATTTTAAGCTCTTATTACCAAGTGGGAGTTTTAAGCAATTTTCTCTATTCCAATTAATAGCCTATATGCAAGTTTCTAATCAATATTATAAATGTAATCAAACTTACAAATAAGTAAAAGTTAAGGGAAAGAGAAATACGACACCGCGATTTATAGTGGTTCGGCCAAACGTGCCTACGTCCACTCCCCCAAGCCTCGCTTGAAGATTTCCACTAGAATCGAGTTTTCCGTGGTTCACTCGTAACAAGAGTTTTCCGCCAAGGCGCACTCCAAACCTTTTACAAGATTGAGTTTTCTACGTAGGTGCACTCACAACCTTTACAAATTACCCAAACGATGGGATTTCACAAATCACAAGTGTTTTTGATAAAGAAGAATTAAAATACACTTGGGCACTCACAAATAATAAGAAGATTGTGTGAGAGCAAACCCAAGTGATCTAAGCTCACTAAATGATATGGAAGATGTGTGTGTGAGCTTGGATGAGTGTTTATGAATATGAAGGTGTATATCACTCTTTGTTTGCCTTAGAGAATGTATATGAAGGTTTTCTAGATCTCTAATCTAAGGCAAAGGAGTTGGGGTTCTATTTATAAAAAAATGCAAAGTTTTCCCCAACTTACAGTGAGACCGGCGAGAAAACCGGCGAGGGGACCGGCATGGGTTGCAATGTCTCCCAACGGCTATATAACGTTCGAAAAACTAGCCGTTAGACCGGCGAGCAAACCGGCGAGCAAACCGGTGAGGAGACTGGCGAGGAGCTCCCTGGTTCCAGAGAGCATGCTTTTCTCAGCCAAAACCGGCATGAAGACCGGCGAGAAAACCGGCATGGAGCTCCCTGGTTTCAGAATGTGCATGACCAGTCAAGACTGACGACACTTGGTATTTTGGTCATAACTTTCTCTAGAAAATTCCAAATCATGATCCATAAATTTCTACATAAACTAGACACATAGATCTAACTACTGTAAAAAATTCAGCTCCAAAAAAATTAAGATTAATTTTATGGAATTTGTCTAATGTGACATGTATGCAGAAAACGCACATCTGAACATGTTGTAGTAAAATGGCTCTAGAAAAAGTTCTATGTATCAGAATTGTGTTCCGTTTGAACCGTAGCAAACTAGAGACACATATATATCTAACGGTATATCATTTGAAGTTTAATTCAACCGTTTGCTAGTTTTTAGAAGATCATTTACCGATGCACTTGTGCATGAAGTTCATTTTGGTGCAAATAAAATGCAAATGATTCTTTTAGCATTCTAAGCCATTTTAAATGCAAGTGATGCAAAATGTATGATTCCTAAGAGCTTTAGATCACTTGAGTAAACTCACTTACAATAAAATTTAGCTCTTAATCATTATCTTCGATTTGCCGCTAGTCTTTACATTCTCGCTCTTCACCCCATATGCTTCAACACTTTTTGTATTGCTTCGTGTTCGTACGTCGAAGACTTCTTTCATGTTGACGTCATCAAAATCCATTTATGTGACCAAGTCGCCAACACTTACATCGATGAGATCTCATATTTATATTTGGTATTTTTAATGGTCACTTAGATTTTATAATGGAGTGTAAAATTTTTAAATATATAATAGTAGAATGTTACACCTTAATACTCATTTTCTATTTCTCAATTTTTAAAATAGTAAAATGATGATAACT
>SKCR01013142.1:0-21106 GCA_019454045.1 Zanthoxylum bungeanum
AAAGTCTCCGTGCAAACCAGAGAAACCATGGCGTGACGACACAGACAACAGTCCTACAGTTGGCGTTACAGAACGAAAAGAGCCTCAACCTAAGAGGTTCACAGAAGAGTACAAAAAGGATGAGATACTGCTTAAAGATGAAACTGGCCAGATCATAAAGCGTATCCCACTCATCAGTTGCCGTCCAAAGAAAAAATGGACTGCCAAACCTCTTCCAAAGATACAACCTTGCATGATGTATCAGCCTTCAACGTCTTCTTATCAGGAGCAGTTCCCACCGCTCGAGAAGATCGTTGACCCACAGACTAAGGTTGTTGCAAAGCCTTATCGGGTGAACAGGACTCACACAGAGAAGAGAACTCCACCACAACCACTATTACAAATCCACTATTTTACCACCTCCGTGAACAGTAAATGCTCTGGCTCTGATACCAAAACCTCGGGTTGCTCTCTGCTACGTCCCTACCACCACACTAAGGGCTAAACGGCACTCCTGGCCTCGGCGCCCACACTTCGGGTGAACAGGACTCACACAGAGAAGAGAACTCCACCACAGTGCCGTTTAGCCCTTAGTGTGGTGGTAGGGACGTAGCAGAGAGCAACCCGAGGTTTTGAGCGGGCTCGTGCCCAACCCCAAAAGGCCTCGTGAGGTTGGGGAACACCCGTGACATATAAACCAGGTGGGCGTCAGATATTCAAGCGATGTGGGATATCCACCCGCCCTTCACCCTCCCCCCGAACGTGGCTCTGATACCACTTGAGCGGGCTCGTGCCCAACCCCAAAAGGCCTCGTGAGGTTGGGGAACACCCGTGACATATAAACCAGGTGGGCGTCAGATATTCAAGCGATGTGGGATATCCACCCGCCCTTTCTGGTGGCAAAACTGCTGGATTCATCATGCTCCTGTGAGCTCCTGTGTCCATAAACCCAATGGAGCAAGATCAAATGGACAGTGAAACCGTGTTCGCACTCAACAATCCTGAACTCTCCAGTTCAGATGAATCCAGTTCAGATGATAGCAGCAACTCAGACTGCTACATTCCGGTGTTCACTATACAGCCATGCCAGGCTATTAAGCCTACTGTTCCAGTTCCAAGAGACTTCAGATCCAACCAGATGGTATACGGTTTAAAAGATTCATTAAGCCTTATACTACTGTTCCAAAGTTGTTCCAATCCTCTAGAGTGGGGGTGAATATGGTGGATTTTGAAGAATTGAAACAACAGTTCTCTCCGTTTTGGTCAGAGTCTCACAGCGACTTTAATCATCCAAACCCATTATGGAGGAATGAAGAGTTCTTTATTAAGCTTCCTTTCAAGCTTAATGAGGATATCAACCCAACAAAGGCTACCCATCCGGGGATGACTCCTTCGGACCTTGCTTTGGCCCAGAATGAATGCAGCCAGTTGCTACAGCAAGGATTAATTGAGCCCACAACTTCTGATTGGGCTTGCCAAGCCTTTTATGTGGACACTACCATAAATTTTTGACCAGTCTGTTTGGGATGAGGTAAACGATGAAGGTGGGTAAGGTTGATAGGCTGGATATGAGAAGGTTGGTGAAAATGGGCTAGGTGTGAAAGTCTGTGGAACAAATGGGGTTCGCCTGTCGGCTTCCATTTTTGCAAGTTCTGCTTTCAGTTTCTTCATCTCAGCTTCTTTATGGTCAAACTCTGGACCAAAATAGTTGTGAGAGACCATGGTTCTCATGTCTCTATCTAGCTGAGCAATTTGAGCCACCGTATCTTCATACATCCGTTGTAGCGTATTGGCTAACGAATCCACCTTTGTCTCTGTCCTCTGAACATGTTGAACAACATGGTCCACCTTAGTTTCAATACTGCGGAGTACAGTATTTTGAACCCTAGCATTCTGCGTGTGCCAGTTTAGCACAGCTTCATGTTGTTTAGGTTCCTCCATAAGACCTGTAGGTGTGACAGTAGTTGGCTGGACATTAATTGGATGTGACCCACAACTCACATCACTTGTCAACTTGTGATGTAAGTGGTTGGCAATAAAGGAAATGAATTTGATACACCTACCAAGTCCAATACATAACACAATTTAATGAATTTTTTTAAAAATATATTCATTGCTCTCTCTCTCCGTGGGAAAATTGGCCACTGACTTTTCAGAACAATGGCCGAATAAAGAAAAAAAGCTAGCTGCTCTCTGACTTTGTTTTTTATTCTTTTTGGCGAGAAGCAAATTGAATTGGCCATTAAATTTAGAATTGGCCTATGTTTTTTTAATGGGTGTAAATTGACTTCTCTCTCTGATTTTGGCTGAAAAAAGCCACTGGCCTTTTGCTTTTTTTGAAGAATTGGCCTCTGCAATTTTTGAAAATGCCGAAAAGGCAATTGGGTTTTTCTTTTGAAGATTAACTGATTGCTTCCTCTCTCTTGAGCAAATTTATTTCTCCATGGGAGACAAAATTTGTTCCATTTTGTTATTGCTAGCACATATGGGAGTCATTTGAAGGTGATAGGGATACTCACCCATGAGCTTGGAAGCTTCAACATCCATGAAAAGTTTTGAACTCAACCGATCAATGTAAGTCCTCCGCAACTTATTTTTGATTTTTATTCACACACGAATCACGCTTAGAGATCTCGTGGCATGTCTAGGATACTAACAATGGTATCAGAGCGAGATCTAAGCATGATTTAAATTCTAGGGTTTGTAAACTTTAATTTGGGATTTTATGCTTGGAGTATGTATTTTCTTAATTGATGGTTTGGTTGAGCTTGTATGATGTTTAATTGGATTTGTGCATCATTGATTTTGTGATAAATTGATTAGATCAAAAATCCTCAAAATCCATGCTTGGCCGATTACTACCCTAGGAGAGCTCATGGTTAATTTTTGAATTAGACAATTGGATATGTTGATTCACATGAAATTGAATGTTAATTGTTGATTTAATTAGATTGAAATCAAAATTGGATGTTAATTTCATGTATTGCCGTGAGTGTGAAGCATGTTGGAATGGATTGATTGTGCTTTAATTTGTGTTGGACATAAATTAGATGTTAAGCATGATTAATTAGATTAATTAGTGTTTTGGAAATACTAGATTAATTAATTAATTGTGTTAATTGCACTTTAATTGAATTAATATTTAATTTGGAATGATATATTAATTTAATTTGTTGTAATTGGGCTAATGGGCTTGGTTGGGACAAATTTTAGTCTTGAATTATATTTGGGCCTAAACCATTTCCATAAAGTCCAAAATATGACTATAGGGCCTTTAATAATTTAATTGGGCCTAATGGGCTAAAATTGATTTTATGGCATAGGTGTTGGACAATTATGACCCATAGCATCACTATTTGTACAGATCATGGTGTTGTTGTACAAATTAACTATGTGACAAAGGAAATTGCCCTTTCATCATTTGTAATTACATTACCAAGATGTATAAATAATAGAAGGTCCATATGATTAGTTCCAGATTGAGATGATATGAGACAGTATCAATCCACGAAGGTTTAATCATTAAATATCCATAGTCAGAGTATTATCGAGATTGAACATCGATAATGCGTAAAAGACTAGTATTACACTTGTGCACGTTGTGGGAGCATAACAACATAGTTCTCATATATTTGGGTATATGATACTCATGCAAGTGTAATAGGAGGTTGTGTTTACTGATGGTACGGAAACAGCTTCGCTCTGGATAGACCCCTCAGAATTCCATTGGTAGTATGACTATGTGTCTATGGAAGTCCGAATCAGGGGAGGTGTATTTGGTTTTAACCTGAGACTTGCACCGCTAATACTTGCGACAGTTAATATACTTTGGTTTTGGTCGTCCAGGGCTTTAACAGGTTCTGTGTACGCCTCTTCTGGGTATATTGAGAATCGTAGTATATAGGGTGTGATGTAAAGACGGAAGTATCACTCCAGTCATAGTGGAGATGATGATCACGTAGGATACGGAACTGATGCTCTTTTATACTGCAGCTATCGGGATATTATAACTAGGTCATGTTTATCCGATTATAGAGACTAGTTACCAGAGATCCAATATGTGCTTCGTACGGGGCAGACACAATTCCAGCCCCAGGCCTTGCACGTGACATCCGATACTGGATTGTAATACGCAATACTACGTATACTACGCCTGATATAGATCACTTATTCCTATAAGTATATTTATGGAGAATTGGGTAGGCACGGTGCTTTGCTAGAAGCCAACCATGTCTTGTGAATCGGTAAAAACGTAGTACTAGGTACGTACGTGTTCGGATAATCCTACGACCGAATTTACTGCCAACATATCTGGGGATCTCATGGGTCGCTTCCCGAAGATTCACCGATGACGTATGACTCGCACTTTATTAATCTGGGATTAATCGTAAGAGAGAGAAAATTAATCTGGGATTAATTACAGAGATATTTTATCTGGGATAAAATATTATTTAAAGAGAGAGAACGATTAATTTGAAATTAATCGATAAAATAATATATTCGATATATTATACGAAATTAGATTTCGAAGCGGAATTAAAATTAGATTTTAATTCGGGCGAACGAGTTAATTTAGAATTAATTCGTTAGCGACGTGAATAGTAATTTTGCTAGGCACAAGTATTTAATTAAATTTGATTTAATTACGTCGCAACGAAAAATTCGTTAATTTGGAATTAGCGAACCCGAGCCCGGGAGTGTTTGCGAGCCCACTCGCATTTCGAATCAAGTGCGGCCCACAAGTCACATCACGCGTCACATCACATCGCACATCATTCAAGTGATGGATGTCTTGTCACTTTGAGTGATTGACAACCAGTCACTATTCATGAGTGATGTGAGTTGTTGGAATGCATTTATTGCATTTTTGCCTCCAAAATTTCTAAGCTTTTTGGAAAAGTTTTGACCAATTTTTGGTATATGTTTTTGTTAGGTTTTGGAAACCAAATAACCAACACATCTCTCACTCTCTCTTCTCCTCTCTTGTATTCGGCCAAGGGCCACTTCTCTCTCATTTTTCTTGCCAAATTCCGAGAGAACAAGATGAAGTAAATGGAAAATTTGTGGCAAATTTTCCAATGCTAGCACATGAAGGGTCATATATAGGTGATAGGGAAACCTTTCCCATGAGCATGGAATCACCAAATAAAGCTTGGAGCTTGAAGACACACTTGGAGCATCCATGGAGGTGGTGACCAAAAATGAAGGAGGACAAAAATAGTCCATTGCCGAGAGCTCAAGGAAGGGAGAAAAGTTTTTGTCGTTCCTCACATCGCATAACCAATCAATGTAAGTATGATTCCTCAATGCTTCTTTGTTGTATTCGCACATGATTTCTTGCTTGAATGATCCTTGGGACTAACCTAGGAACCCAACAATGATATCTTGAGCCATTTTGAGCATGAAATGAACTTAGGGTAAAATTTGGGTAAATTGGATTTGAGCATGTTTGAGTGAAATTACTTGTTTGAGCATGCTTGTAAATGGATGACTTGGAGTTGTTTGTGATCAATTTTGTGAAAAATGGATTGGATCAATTTTTCCCCAAAATTTGGGCTTGGCCGAATCTTGATGCCCTAAAATGTCATGGTGATTTTTGTGTTTTTGATCATTGGATGAGTTGAAATCATTTGGGTAATGTTGATTTAGGATTTAATTGGATTAATCGGACAAAGAAATCCCTACCATTGCCGTGACTATAAGCATGTAAAATGATATGATTTTTTGATTCAAATGTGTTGGACATGTGTTGATGATAATGAGCATAATTAATAATGTAAATTGATGTTTTTGAAATATTAATTTGGTTAATTAATTATGGCATACACTTTAGGTTAATTAAATTATGAAATTTGGAATTTTGGTAATTTAATTAATTGGGCCAAATTTGGAATTGAGCTTTTAAAGTTTTAATTGGGCTTAATGGGCTTGGTTGGGCCAAGTTTGGTTTAGGCTAATTGGATCCAATTGGGCCCAAAACCATATCCATAAAGTCCAAATATGATTAAATGGACCTTTAATTTTAATTGAGCCTAATGGGCCTAAATTGGTTTCTTGGCAAATAAGGGTGATTCTTTAAATGGGCTTTGGTATTTGGATTTGACCCATATTGACCAAAAGTCCATGCCTTATGAAATTAATTAAAAGCCCATTGGACTTTAATTAAATTAACATTGGATGTTAATCGGGCTTTGAGACCCGTAAAGATTAGATTTAGAATCTAAGTCGTAAAGGCACATTAAAAAGTGTAATTATTTAATTTAGAATTAAATAAAGAATTAGTATTAAATACAAATTAAATTGGATTTAATATTGTAGTTTAATATAATTCAAGAATTCGTACTTTGAGTACTTATTCGCAAAACGAGTTTGACTCGCGCAAAATCAAATCGTTGTTTGAACATTGGATTCATTAATATTCAGATTAATTAATTGGATTAGATTGATTGATAACATGCTTGTGTGAATACATGGATGCGATATATGAATAATGTATATCGGATGGATATTAGATGGGTGAGGGCAATTTTGGAAATTGTTGTAATAAATTTAGAATTATTAAATTGGACCTGCGTGTCCAGCCTATTACCTCTTGACTCTGTGTATTTCTCTTCTCACCTATTCCCCTCAATGTAAATGAGGTTTCTTTAGAAGTGTTATGTAATCGGGTAGAAGTAATACTTGTGCTAGCGGGAGAGAGGAAATGGAGAGATTTGTTCTAGGAACAATGTGTTAAGTATCCATCCATATATCATTATTATATTTATTTATACGCGCCTTATTATGTTTTTAGAATGCATGTTTAAGGGTGTATGATGATGAGACCTTAACAAAGATAATAAATTGGTTGCCAATTTACGCGAAAAACCCTCAACACATATTAAGCGTTTTTCCTTCAATTGAGTGATTCTTACTCAAGATCCAAGATTGGCACTGGTTTGTTGGCCAAAGTCGAGACCTTTGTCCGTCGCAGATGTGTTTGAATCATGAAAGCTTTGTTCCATATCAGTGTCTTGTCCAAGTTGTGATTTGTTGGCCAAAGTCAAGATCACTTCTTGTCCATCTACATTGATTACGAAGCTTTCCAAAGTTAATGGGTTCCGCTTAACTGAGATCATTAAGTTTATTGTGCCAAAGCCAAGGCTTAATTGATTTAAGGAAAAAGGTTAGGGAATATATTGGATATATTGGCATATATAAGATATATGTTTCGGACTTGGATGTCCACCTACTGGATCTAGGAATTGGATGAGATCCAATTGATCTTAGAGATCTACCTAGTTAATTATCATACAATTTGTTGGCCAAAGTCAAGATTGTGTGTTATTTAACGGGATCCTAGCCCACTAGGAGGCAAGTATTAAATTGGTAATATTCATTTAGTTACTTGCCATACGCGCTCATATCAATTTTTCGTCAAATAAATTAATATATTAGTTGGACTAATATTTAATTGTTGTTTTAATTAAACAGTTGGACTGTATTCAAACTATTTCAATTAATAATTGGATTATAGTAATCAATATAATTGAATTTAACCAATTAAATTATAGTTGATTATATAGTTAGACTATAGTAATCATTATAATGAATAGTACCTAAAATCGTTGATTAAATAGTTGGACTATTAGAATCAAGACAATTGAAAGATTAGCATTTAAAACATAAACCTGGGTGAAAATATTTTTTAAACGGCTCTAATTTTCAAATTGGGAATAAAACCTCAGGATAGTCCTGAAAACCGAGAAGTTACTTTATTTGATATAGTGACGTCTCGAGCCTAAGCTCGGAGTTGAGCAAATAGTAGAACATGATATTTGGAATATTCATGTGATGATAACTTTAGTGCTTAATCCATTATACTTGCCAAAAAAACTCCTTAATTTCTTAGTCAGAACTAAGGATTAGATCCTTATAGTATGATAATGAAATTGAAGGATCTTCATAGATCTATCCTTAGATCTTAGAAGTACAAATTGCAATAGAAAACTCTTGGAGAGTTAATGGCTATACTCAAGGAGACAAAGCCAGAGTTTGCAAATAGGGCAAGAAGCGCAAGACGCATCTTACTTCGACATCCCAGAAGGCCAAGGCTTGGCCAAAGGCTTCTGGGGTGTGGAAAAGGGCAAAGGCAAATTCATTATAATCTTCTGGGAAGACATATGACATATCCCAAAAATGTCTGCCTAAACTGTGGCAAACGGAGTCACTGGAAGCGTGACTGCCGTATGGACAAGGCAGACATGAAGGAATTGAAGACGGGCAAGGCTCTGACTTCAAGAATGTTTGTCATAAATATGTTCACTTCTAGTATTAAAATTGGATTTTAGATACTAAGTGTGGTTCATAAATATGCACTGGTGTGCAGAATCTGCTGGTTAGCAGGATACTGACTTCAGTTGAGATTTATCTGCGAGTCGAAAATGGGACGAAAGTTGCTGTTTTAACCATAGAAACCTAAGTTTAGGAACAACCCTTCGGGTGTGTACTTAAATTAGGAAACTGTTAGAATGTAACTAGTTTGACTAGAAACATTATCTCTATATCAGGGTTTAACCCGTTGCGGGTATACCTTTATATTCTAGAACACTAAAGTGTTTTATTTTATAAAGATGATATTGAGATTAGCACATTAGATGTGAATAACAATATTTATATTTTGAATATAAATAAATCTCAAACGTATAACATGACAAACAAATAACTCAAACTGAATTAATCAGTTGAGACTTATAAGTGGCATTGTTGTATGGGACACATTAAACAAGACTCGTATATCCACACTTTTGAAGAGTGGATACTAGGACAGATTTGATTCTATTCAAATGATGTCTACGAATCTAGTTTATGGGCAAAGTGCCTAAAACACCTTTTACTTGGTAAAAGTGCAAGTGCCACCGATCTGTTAGCCCTCGTTCATAGTGACGTAAGTGGGCCCATATCTAGCTAGGCTAGAAATTGATATGAATACTTCGTAACCTTTACTGATGTGGCATCGCGTTATGGTTATGTGTTTCTTTTGAAACAAGGATCAGAAACTTTTGATGAAATTCAAAGAGTTTCGACACGAAGTAGACAAACAGATCGGCTAAAGTATTAAACACTATGATTGGACCATGATGAAAATACTTAAGCAATAAGTTTCTCAAATACTTGACAGAGTATAGTATTCTTTCAATTAGGACTCCTCCCGGAACACGTCAATATGACGGTGTGTCCGAACGGAGAAACCAAATTTTGATGGACATGAAAAGGTTAATCATGAGTCGCTCTGAGCTACCATTTCCTTCAAGGGATACGCATTAAACAGTGCAAAACTGATGAATGGTAATTATATCACTATTTCCCACTCATTTGACCTAATATTTTGTATAGTTTCTTGAGTTTTGTGAATATTTTGATGTGTTTTGTGTTATTTTGTAGATAAATAAAGTTTCAGGACATTCTGGAGGTGATTTGGACCAAAATAGTGAAAATTCGAAAAAAAGGCAATTTGGTCATTTTGCGCGTCGCGACGCCCAATCCCTTGGCGTCGCGATGCCTAACGTGCACCGGGTCCATGCTAACGTGCGCCGGGTCCACATGTCAGAATCAGAGAAGTTTGACTTTGCTAATGTGCGCCTTGCCACGTGTCACCATCACAGCTGATTTGCTAACGTGCGCCGTGCCACGTGTCATTTGCCGACATTCACCATTGCCACGTGTGCCACGTGTCACTCCATGCCACCGCCACGTCATCATCCACATCATCAGTTGACCAAGTCAAAGTGCCACGTCACCGCCACGTCATCATCAACCAATCAAAGCGTGCCACGTGTCGCAATCCTACGGTGCCGACACTCCTTTTCGCCACGTGTCGCCACGTCACTGCCACGTCATGCCACGTCAGCATAATAATTGAGCTCTCAGCCGCCTTGCCACGTGTCACCTTATCTCCTTATCCAGAATCGCCACGTGTCAAGCCCTCAGCATGCCACACCAAAAGGTGCTGGCGTCGCGATGCCAAAGCCTTTGGCGTCGCGACGCTGGAGGTCTACCGAGGCCTATAAATTCAACTAGATGTTTCAGTTTTAGATGTACCATTCTCTCTGAATTCTCTGATGTAAATAGAGAGTTTTCTATCTAGTTTCTTTTAGTTTTTTGTTTTGTAATTAATTTTAATTACGTTTTGTAATAATAATAATTTACTTTCTTAAAGATGATATTGAGATTAGCACATTAGATGTGAATAACAGTATTTATATTTTGAATATAAATAAATCTCAAACGTATAACATGACAAACAAATAACTCAAACTGAATTAATCAGTTGAGACTTATAAGTGGCATTGTTGTATGGGACACATTAAACAAGACTCGTATATCCACACTTTTGAAGAGTGGATACTAGGACGGATTTGATTCTATTCAAATGATGTCTACGAATCTAGTTTATGGGCAAAGTGCCTAAAACACCTTTTACTTGGTAAAAGTGCAAGTGCCACCGATCTGTTAGCCCTCGTTCATAGTGACGTAAGTGGGCCCATATCTAGCTAGGCTAGAAATGGATATGAATACTTCGTAACCTTTACGGATGTGGCATCGCGTTATGGTTATGTGTTTCTTTTGAAACAAGGATCAGAAACTTTTGATGAAATTCAAAGAGTTTCGACACGAAGTAGACAAACAGATCGGCTAAAGTATTAAACACTATGATTGGACCATGATGAAAATACTTAAGCAATAAGTTTCTCAAATACTTGAAAGAGTATAGTATTCTTTCAATTAGGACTCCTCCCGGAACACGTCAATATGACGGTGTGTCCGAACGGAGAAACCAAATTTTGATGGACATGAAAAGGTTAATCATGAGTCGCTCTGAGCTACCATTTCCTTCAAGGGATACGCATTAAACAGTGCAAAACTGATGAGTGGTAATTATATCACTATTTCCCACTCATTTGACCTAATATTTTGTATAGTTTCTTGAGTTTTGTGAATATTTTGATGTGTTTTGTGTTATTTTGTAGATAAATAAAGTTTCAGGACATTCTGGAGGTGATTTGGACCAAAATAGTGAAAATTCGAAAAAAAAGGCAATTTGGTCATTTTGCGCGTCGCGACGCCCAATCCCTTGGCGTCGCGATGCCTAACGTGCACCGGGTCCATGCTAACGTGCGCCGGGTCCACATGTCAGAATCATAGAAGTTTGACTTTGCTAATGTGCGCCTTGCCACGTGTCACCATCACAGCTGATTTGCTAACGTGCGCCGTGCCACGTGTTCCACGTGTCACTCCATGCCACCGCCACATCATCATCCACATCATCAGTTTACCAAGTCAAAGTGCCACGTCACCGCCACGTCATCATCAACCAATCAAAGCGTGCCACGTGTCGTAATCCTACGGTGCCGACACTCTTTTCGCCACGTGTCGCCACGTCACTGCCACGTCATGCCACGTCAGCATAATAATTGAGCTTTCAGCCGTCTTGCCACGTGTCACCTTATCTCCTTATCCAGAATCGCCACGTGTCAAGCCCTCAGCATGCCACACCAAAAGGTGCTGGCATCGCGACGCTGGAGGTCTACCGAGGCCTATAAATTCAACTAGATGTTTCAGTTTTAGATGTACCATTCTCTCTGAATTCTCTGATGTAAATAGGGAGTTTTCTATCTAATTTCTTTTATTTTTTTATTTTGTAATTAATTTTAATTACGTTTTGTAATAATAATAATTTACTTTCTTACTTTTTACAGTTTTTACTATTCACCATGAGGAGGTAACTTCCCCAGCTATGGTGAAAGGTAATTCTTTTACTGTTACTATTTAGATAATCTCCCTTAAAAATAATATATTCACTATTAAAAATATTGACTTAAAAAGGATACCGCCATATGGTCGGTTGGTAAATCATTTTAATCTGATTTTAACCTGACTAATCAAGGATACCGCCAGATTGGTCGGTTGGTAATTAAATTTTCTTACCGCCTATATGGCAGGTTATTTTGGTTCCGCCTTTATGGCTGGTTGGACTTAATTTGACTTAATCAGGTTACCGCCTATATGGCTGGTTGGTAAAATAATCACAAGTTAATATATTATTTAAGGGAGATATCTAAATAGTAAATAGTAAAAGTTGATCATTTTACGTTAGCATTTTATTTTATTTTACTTTTCAACTTTTACTTTATTTCTTTTACTTTTCAGCATTTTTACCTTATTATCTTTTACTTTTAAGTTTTTACTAGCCCTAGTTATATGTTAGTTATCTGGGGTTGTGATGAATTCTAATATCACTGGTTTATAATGGGTTATTTTATAATTTGGGTAATTTAAAGGTTTACTTATTAAGTCTTAAGCTTAATGCTTCTTGTTGTCTGATGACCAATAAGATTGATCTGGTAAATCTAAAATGAACTAAACATAGGGATTTTAGGTTTCAGCCTTAGACTTAATAGCCCACGATCTTCCTTGAGGATAGATAACCCTTTAATAGATTTCCTTACAGGATAGACATATACCTGTGTCGGGCGGGGGTAGCCATAATTGGAACTTAAACTTAATGAATCCAGATAATTTGGTTGACATAGACATATGGTTCAATTGGGTTAAACTGGGTATTTTCGTCTGACCATCCACAGAGGCTTTTGCATAATTTAGTGTTCCAGGTTAGTAAACCGATTTATTACACAAACATAAAATAATCACTTCATCTTTTAAAAGTTATTAGAAAGATTTACAACCCTAGATCTTTGAGTCTTTTGTTATTTTCCTTAGTATTTTCTTTTGTTTATTTTATTTATTTTAATTAAGGAAAACCACATTCAACCAATTAATTAAACAATAATTCTCTCCCTATAATTAGATATTTGTAAATAAATAGATTCAACAATTAATAACAACAGTAGGAATTAAGTCCTCGTGGGATCGATATTTTTATACTACTTGAACGATACGTGTGCTTGCATTATACGTGTGTGTTTACGCCGATCAAGTTTTTGGCGCCGTTGCCGGGGTCTTATTTTTCTTGAGTTATTAATTTTGAAGCTATTTAATTTACTTGTATATAATTTTCTTTATTTTTATCTGCAATTTTTATTTATTTCTTTTGTTTTCTGGTGATTGAAAAATGGAACATTATTAGGAGATTGAGAGATCACGAGCTTTACTAGAAGATACACCCCAAATCTGGGAGCAACAGTCCGATTTTCTGAGGCCTGTTGTCCAGCCCAACAACTATCACTGGATGTCAGAATCAAGCAATACTACATTTGCTCATCAGAATGAAATGGGGAGATGTGTAATTTGTGATGGTAACCACCAGAGCGATCGATGTATATATCTTTCAGAGTGGCAGAATTATTGGAATCATTCAAGGTACGAAGAACCATCATACTTTACATCTTATCCATCATCCATCTACGATGTCATCAAGAACCAGAACCATCAGAGGAAGATCAGTTGATTCACATGCTCAAAGATTGGTTCGAGGAACGGGAATCTCAATTTGATGCACAAATTCAGAGTCAAGCGGCGTCTATACAAGGATGACAGATCAAGTTAGACAATTAACAGATAACCTGAATCACATATCTCATGGAGCAAATTCAAATATTACTGAAGAAGCCTTAGAATATCCTGAGATTCATCATGACATCATAACAGAGGATGAGGCTGAGCAGTATCAAGAATCAGAGGTATCAGTTCAGGAGCCTGAACCAACAAAGTCTCAATTTGATTTTTATTATTCTGACTCTGACGAGGATGAAAAAGCTGAGCTATTTGTACCAACTGCACCAACAAAGGAGGATCAAACTTTCAATCCTCAAAATGAAGATCTTGGAGCATGCTTTACTATGATGTTTGATGAAGATCTACCTGAACCATCCATTCCAGTCGTATCAGAGGATGAAGACCTAATGTCAGAAACATATTTACATCCTCAGGCAGATACTTATGGAGCATGCATTTCGCAGATGACAGATGAAGAATTGAATACGGAAATTTTAAAATTCATCTGTGAAGAAAAGGTGGAGCAAGAAGCAGAGCAAATGGAAGAGAAAATGTCTGACCTTATTGAAGATCCAGAGCATTCAGGCGAAACATCGATGTTTTGGGGAGTACAAATCAAAGATATCACCCAAAAGCTTGACAGAATGGAACTCCCATTCCAAGTCAAGCACCATACGAGACCTCCTGATTTTCTTTCTTTCTTTACAGGAACCACTGGAGTGACAAGGAGCAAAAATGTGGAAAAAGCACTGAATAGGACAAAATTCTTTTTGCCACCTTACCGTTGGAAGAGACCCTTCAAAAGCAACGCTTACGGGATTGTCTTTAATCGGACATCCAAAACGACGCTGAAACCTCTTTAACAAATAGATTTCAGTCACGTCTGGCTGAAGAAGAAAAATTTAACGCTAGCAGGGAGGCAACCCATGCACTTTGTTGTAATTTCTATTTTTATATTTTGTGTATACATGTTGTAGAATTTTTAAATTTGTGTGTTATTTTTGTAGGGAAAAGCACAAACGGAGCATTTTAAGACAGAAGGAATGGTGTTTGGAAATCACAAAGATGAGAACCAATTCATTAGCGATGGCTGAGTAAGGAATGAAATCTTGAGACGCATCCTAATGGATTTATATACCAAACGAATGGCATATTGCGTACACAATTCCGTTGCCTTAATTATTGCTTTGATTTGCTTTTTTGTTGTAATTATCTTTATTTTCGTAGACAGGATCCAGACTTTTTGACCTTTCATGATTTCTTTTGTTGTTTAGCAAACAAACGTACTCTTGAAGATACTAGTGCTATTATTACCCACCCTTTTTCAGGTTCTATAAATTCAACTCATCATTGCACTTTTGAAGACATCCAGAGTAAAAAAATGGAAGCCACTTCAAGAAGACGAGTTGAAAACATCTGTGTGTTTTGCGGTACTAGTGTTGGTACTAAGCCACAATACGTAGAAGCAGCCATGAATTGGGTCGAGTCTTAGCTGCAAGGAATTTGCACTTAGTATATGGCGGAGGTAATCTTGGACTAATGGGGATCGTTTCAAAGGCCGTACAGGAAGGAGGCAGTCACGTTTTGGGAATCATCCCAAAACCCTTGGCAGAGGCAAATCTTATTGGATCATTAAACGGAGATGAACTGATCGTGCCAGGTATGTCTGAACGATTGGTAGAAATGATTAACCGTTCTGATGCTTTTATTGCTTTGCCAGGTGGCTTGGGCACATTGGAGGAAATTTTTATAGTATTATCTTGGGCGAACCTGAACATACATAAGAAACCGGTGGACTGTACAACGTTGATGGATTTTTATAGTACTTATACAACTCACTTGAGAACAATGTAATTGTTGCTCGCCATGCAGTTTTCCTAAGAGGAATACCAATATGCAGTGTTAAGTGGGAGGAAAGTAAAACTCGATGAAAACGGAGTAAGTAATACTATTCCAGGCACCGATTCCTTAATGAAACACAAATAGTTCATCAAGGATGAAACTATACAATAATCTTCGAATACACAAGAACCACGTAAGTTGGAGAGAGTTAGAAAACAACCTGGGGTATGGGTTTCTGATCTCACCTCATAAAGATGTCAATCTTATTGAGGAATACGAATTGACTACGTATGAGGAAGTGATACAACGTATCGACTCCCTATTATGGTAAAGTTCCATGAAGTCCGAAATGGATTCCATGTATACCAACTATGTTTAGACACTAGTTGATGTACCGAAAGACATTGTGCCTATTGGTACTATATAAGTCTTCAAGGAAGACATACATGGAAGGCAACATACCAACGTACTAAGCTAGGCTTGTAGCGAAAAAGGTATCGTTATCAACATTGTGTCGATTACGACGAAACCTTTTACTTGTTGCCATGGTTAAATCCATTTGGATAATGCTCGCTGAAGCTGCATGTTTCATTTATGAAATATGGCAGGTGAACGTCAAAATCGCTTTCCTTAAACGGAAACTTTTTAGAGGATGTTTATAACATCCTGACGGTTTTGTCGTAACAAAATGAGCAAACAAGGTTTGCAAGTTAATTCGATCCATTTATGGATTGAAGCAAGCATTGCGTTCTTGGAATTATCATTTTGATGTAATCATAATTGTGTATGATTTAATTCAAAACGAAAATGATTCTTGTGTATATAAGGAGGTTAGTGGGAGCGCACTAACAGTCATGTCCTAAGTAATGATGACATATCATTTCTTGGAAATGATATTCCCATAATACAATCGGTGAAAGCTTGGCTTTCATAAAAAATCTCCGTGGAATTCTTGGGAGAAACAACCTTTATTCTAGGAATAACGATCTAATGGGATAAATTTAAAGTTGTTGCTACTCTCTGAGAACTCGTACATTGAAATAAATGTACGCGACCTAGTGTCTCATATGCTTTGAGAATATGGAGTCACAATCGGGCCAATCCAAGTGATAGTAATTGGGTTGATGTTAAGAACATCCTTGAGTATCTTAGAGGAACTAAGGATGCTTTCTTAAACTATGGAGAAGAAGAACTTGAAGTGACTGGGTTCACTGCTGCAAGTTTCCAAACCGATAAAAACGACTATTAGTAGTAATAAAGGTACTATAAAGTTTGAATAACGGAATAGTGAGCTGGAAATCTTCCAAGCAAGATACTGTTACCAAATAAACAACAAAACCAGAATATTGCTGTAGCTGAGGCAGCAAAAGAAGCCTTTTGGATCGATAATAATCCTAATTAGATTATGAGTAATTCTTTTAGTAGCTGAGCTAGGCTACAACACAGGCTAAGGAATTAATGGTCTCATCAACGATCCATATATATAGTGGCGATGTGATGATCGAATAAATCGCATCAGATGTTAATTATGCAAATCCGCTGACGAAAGCCTTTCCTCAGCAGAAATTTGAGCGAACCGTACATAGTTCGGGTGTAGGACACTTGAGTGATTGGCTATAGGCCAAGTGGGAGATTTTTGGACAATTATGACCCATAGCATCACTATTTGTACAGATCATGGTGTTGTTGTACAAATTGACTATGTGACAAAGGAAATTGCCATTTCATCATTTGTAATTAGATTACCAAGATGTATAAATGATAGATAGTCCATATGATTAGTTCCGGATTGAGATGATATGAGACAGTATCAATCCATGATGGTTTAATCATTAAATATCCATAGTCAGAGTATTATCGAGATTGGACATCGATAATGCGTAAAAGACTAGTATTACACTTGTGCACATTGTGGGAGCATAACGACATAGTTCTCATATATTTGGGTATAAGATACTCATGCAAGTGTAATAGGAGGTTGTGTTTACCGATGGTACGGAAACAGCTTCGCTCTGGATAGACCCCTCAGAATTCCATTGGTAGTATGACTATGTGTATGTGGAAGTCTGAATCAGGGTAGGTGTATTTGGTCTTAACCTGAGACTTGCACCGCTAATACTTGCGACAATCAATATACTTTGGTTTTAGTCATCCAGGGCTTTAACAGGTTCTGTGTACGCCTCTTCTGGGTATATTGAGAATCGTAGTGTATAGGGTGTGATGTCAAGACGGAAGTATCACTCCAGTCATAGTGGAGATGATGATCACGTAGGATACAGAACTGGTGCTCTTTTATGTTGCAGCTATCGGGATATTATGACTAGGTCATGTTTATCCGATTATAGAGACTAGTTACCAGAGATCCGATATGTGCTTCGTACGGGGCGGACACAATTCCAGCCCCAGGCCTTGCATGTGACATCCGATACTGGATCGTAATACGCAATACTACGTATACTACGCCTGCTATAGATAACTTATTCCTATAAGTATATTTCTAGATAATTGGGTAGGCACGGTGCTTTGCTAGAAGCCAACCATGTCTTGTGAATCGGTAAAAACATAGTACTAGGTACGTACGTGTTCGGATAGTCCGACGACCGGATTTACTGCCAACATATCCGGGGATCTCATGGGTCGCTCCCAAGATTCACCGATGAAGTATGACTCGTACTTTATTAATCTGGGATTAATCATAAGAGAGAGAAAATTAATCTGGGATTAATTACGGAGATATTTTATCTGAGATAAAATATTATTTAAAGAGAGAGAACGATTAATTTGGAATTAATCAATAAAATAATATATTCGATATATTATACGAAATTAGATTTCGAAGCGGAATTAAAATTAGATTTTAATTCGGGCGAACGAGTTAATTTAGAATTAATTCGTTAGCGATGTGAATAGTAATTTTGCTAGGCACAATTATTTAATTAAATTTGATTTAATTACGTCGCAACGGAAAATTCATTAATTCAGAATTAGCGAACCCGAGCCTGGGTATTTCGAATCAAGTGCGGCCCACAAGTCACATCACGCGTCACATCACATCGCACATCATTCAAGTGATGGATGTCTTGTCACTTTAAGTGATTGACAACCAGTCACTATTCATGAGTGATGTGAGTTGTTGGAATGCATTTATTGCATTTTTGCCTCCAAAATTTCTAAGCTTTTTGGAAAAGTTTTGACTGATTTTTGGTATATGTTTTTGTTAGGTTTTGGAAACCAAATAACCAACACATCACTCACTCTCTCTTCTCCTCTCTTGTATTCGGCTAAGGGCTACTTCTCTCTTATTTTTCTTGCCAAATGCCGAGAGAGAAAATGAAGTAAATGGAAAATTTGTGGCAAATTTTCCAATGCTAGCACATGAAGGGTCATACATAGATGATAGGGAAGCCATTCCCATGAGCATGGAATCACCAAATAAAGCTTGGAGGTTGAAGACACACTTGAAGCATTTATGGAGGTTGATGAGTGGTAATTATATCACTATTTCCGACTCATTTAAACTAATATTTTATATAGTTTCTTGAGTCTTGTGAATATTTTGATGTGTTTTGTGTTATTTTGTAGATAAATAAAGTTTCAGGACATTCAGGAGGTGATTTGGAGCAAAACAGTGAAAATTAGAAAAAAAGGCATTTTTGTAATTTGGCCGCGTCACGACGCGAAAGCCCTTGGCGTCGTGACACCTAACATGCGCCGAACAGTGCTAACGTGCGCCGGTTCCATAAATCAGAATCTGAGAAAATTTGACTTTGCTAACGTGCGCCGTGCCACGTGTCACCATCACAGCCGATCTGCTAACGTGTGCCGTGCAAAGTGTCATCATCCTACGGTGCCGACAGTCGCCATCGCCATGTGTCTCCATGTGTCACTCCATGTCATTTCCACGTCATCATCCACATCACCTGTTGACCAAGTCAAAGAGCCACATGGCTGCCACGTCATCATCAACCAATCACAGCATGCCACGTGTCGCAATTTTATGGTGCCGACAATCAAATTGCCACGTGTCGCCACGTCAACGCCAATTATTGACTGACTTATCCTTATCTGACACGTGGCGGATAAGAATCTGAATCAGCCAATCACGAGAAGCCCATGTCACAATAATTAAACTTTAACCACCTTGCCACGTGTCACCTTATCACCTTATCCGAGCTGGGCGTCGTGACGCGCGACCCCTACTGACGCCTATAAATAGAGCTCAGTTTTCTGATTTCAGATGTACCATTCTCTCTGAATTCTCTCATATAAATAAGGAGTTTTCTATTTAGTTTCTTTTAAATTTTAGTTTTGTAATTAATTTTAATTACTTTTTGTAATAATAGTGTTTTACTTTCTTTACTTTTTACAGTTTTTACTATTTACCATGAGGAGGTAACTTCCCCCTGTTAGGGTGAAAGGTAATTCATTTACTATTGCTATTTAGATTAATCTCCCTTAAATATAATATATTCATTATTTAAAATTTGACTTAAAAAGGATACCGCTATATTGGTCGGTTGGTAATTCATTTTAATCTGGTTTAAACCTGACTAATCAAGGATACCGCCAGATTGGTCGGTTGGTAATTAAACTTTCTTACCGCCTATATGGCAGGTTCATGGACAAATCTTTTTACCGCCTTAATGCTGGTTGGACTTAATTTGACTTAATTAGGTTACCGCCTATATGGCTGGTTGGTAATGTTATCACAAGTTTATATATTATATTATGAGAGATATCTAAATTAGTAAATAGTAAAAGTTGATCATTTTACCTTAGCATTTTATTTTATTGTAATTTACTTTTCAGCTTTTACTTTACTACAATTACTTTTCAGCATTTTTACTTTATGTCTTTTACTTTTAATTTTTTATTAGCCCTAGTTATGTGTCGTAACTAAGTTAGATATCTGAGGTTGTGATGAATTCCAATATCACCGGTTTATAAGAGGTTATATTATAGTTTGGGTAATATAAAGATTTATTTATTGAGTCTTAATCTTAATGCCTTTTATTAACTGGCCATTAATAAAATTGAATTGGTAAACTTAAAATGAACTAGACATAGGGATTTTAATTTTAAGACCTTAGACTCAATAGCCCACGATCTTCCTTGAGGATAGATAACCCTTTAATATATTTCCTTACATGATAGGAATATACCTATCGGGTGGGGGTAGCCATAATTGAAACTTAATCTTAATGAATCTAGGTAATTTGGTTGACATAGACATATGGTTCAATTGGGTTATACTGGATATTTGTAGTTGACCATCGGAAGAGGATTTTACATAATTTAGTGTTGCAGGTTAATAAATCAATATTTTACCCAACTATAAGATAACCACTTCATCTTTAAATAATATTGGAAAGATTCACAACCCTAGATAGTTTTTAATATTGAATTTTCTTAAACCTACTTTCGAACAATTTTATTTACTTGTTTTTAAATTTAAAATCGTCACCTTTTCAAATCAATCAAACAACCTGTTAGATACTAGTAATCATCTGACCTCATAAAATTAATAGATTAGATATTAAGTCCTCGTGGGATCGATACTTTTTATACTACTTGAACGATACGTGCGCTTGCGTTATATGCGTGTGTAAGCACCGGTCAAGTTTTTGGCGCCATTGCCGGGGACTTATTTATATTTTACTATTAGTTTAGGGGTTAGATACGTTATCTGTATCTAATTTCTTTTTACTTATTATTGTTGTTTTCTTGTTTTTCAGGTTCTCATAAACTACATGAGACGAACCAGAAGCTTTTAACTCCGATCGCTTGACCC
>SKCR01013143.1:0-21109 GCA_019454045.1 Zanthoxylum bungeanum
CGTCGGAAGGGCTATCACTCCGCAACTCTTCCGGTTCACTGGATTAACGTCTTAGCTCGCTGTTTTGCTATTTGGTCGCTGTTTTCACTCTGTTTTGCTGCTGTTTTCTCTGTATTTTCTGGTTACTGTTTCAGGTGTGTTAGTGGACTATTTTTTGCGGTTTCGGGTGCAATTTTGGGTAGTTTTGGGGACTATTTTGGGCAGTTTCGGGGCGCAGTTTTGGGTAGTTTTGGGGGACTGTTTTGGGTAGTTTCGGGGTGCAATTTTGGGCAGTGAACATGCGCTAATGGATGGCTTTTGTTTACTGGTTTGCGGACTGTCTTTGGTGGTCTTGTTGTTTATTTGTTTCGGTTAAGGGTTACTTCTCACGGTCAGCTGCTGGATGAGTGGGCTGGTGTGCAGCGTGTGGAAGGCAATATGACGTGTTTAAGGGTGATGCGTGAAGGCTTTTGAAATGTTTGTTGGTTGAAGGCACATGTGGCTTGCGTTTGGCAAAGGGGCGTGAAGGGGGTCACGTTGAAGGGCTGAACTAGTCCTACATGCATGGCTGATCATGGGCGTGCATGAAGAGGAGTTTGAGGGCAGGTGTTATGCGTGAAGGTGGGCTTTGATCGCTTGGTCAGTGAGCAGTGGCGAGGACATGGACTGTGAATGGATGGGCGAGAACGTGAGCAAAGGGCTGCTTTTGGGTGAGGGGTTTAGTGATGGCAGTGGAGTATTTGCTTTTGGTTATGGGGTGTTGTGCGTGAAGAAGAGAGCTAGGGTGTGTGATTAGGGTTTGCATGGATTTGTTTGAATAAGGAAATAAATGAAATAAAATAAGGATGTATTTTATTAGTTTATTAAAGGAAATGAATAATTGTAATTTTGGTGGGGAATTATTTAAATTAGGTGAGTGATTTAATTAAATTTAGGAAGAGATTTATTTAATTGGTAGGTGATTTAATTAAATTAGGAATTTAATTTAATTATATTTTAATTTAATTTAATTTAATTTAATTTCAATTTAATTGGTTTTTAATTTAAATTTGTGACATGTTTTAATTATTTCTTGGATTGGGCTTGGGTGAGATGGGCTTGGCTTGTGTCTTATGGGGTTTGGGCTAAGGGTGCTTTATAACGGAGGTCCAACGAGTGAGCCTGGAGCTAAACAAGCGAATAAAATCTAACGAACTACCGATTCCCTTCCGAGGACCGTTTCCCGCAACTTCCTCGACTTAAAAGGTAGTGTCTCCAAATGAGACTCATCATAGGGACTCACATGCAAAAATACAGTGCCTACAGTCACCCCCACTTTGATGGGACTTGTGCAGTGTGTGACAATGACAATCCTATCAAATTATGCATGCATTTTTTTTACTTACCTGGCTCGCCAGCTGTTGCTTAACTTACTTATTATCCTGAGATGCTTTGACCTTTGGGCTTTGTTCCCGAATTGCGTTGAGAGAGAGCTTTATTCCTCTGGGCTTTATTCCCGAACTGTTTTGAAAATGGGCTTTATTCCTCTGGGCTTTGTTCCCGAACTGTGTAGAGATATGGCTTTATTCCCCGGGTCTTGTTCCCGAACTGCTTTGAAAGTGGGCTTTATTCCCCTAGGCTTTGTTCCCGAACCGTGTTAAGATATAGCTTTATTCCTCTAGACTTTGTTCCCGAACTATGTTAAGATAAAGCTTTATTCCCTTGGGCCTTGTTCCCGAACTGTGTTAAGATAGAGCTTTATTCCTATGGGCCTTGTTCCCGAACTGCTTTGAAAGTGGGCTTTATTCCCCTAGGCTTTGTTCCCGAGCTATGTTAAGATAGAGCTTTATTCCCTTGGGCCTTGTTCCCGAACTGTGTTAAGATAAAGTTTTATTCCCCTGGGCTGTATTCCCGAAATGTGTAAAGATAGAGCTTTATTCCCTTGGGCCTTATTCCCGAACTGTGTTAAGATATAGCTTTATTCCTCTGGGCCTTATTCCCGAACTGCTTTGAAAGTGGGCTTTATTACCCTAGGCTTTGTTCCCGAGCTATATTAAGATAGAGCTTTATTCCCTTGGGCCTTGTTCCCGAACTGTGTTAAGATAGTGCTTTATTCCCCTGGGCTGTATTCCCGAACTGCTTTGAAAGTGGGCTTTATTCCCCTAGGCTTTGTTCCCGAGCTATGTTAATATAGAACTTTATTCCCTTCGGCCTTGTTCCCGAACTATGTTAAGATAAAGCGTAATTCCCCTGGGCTGTATTCCCGAACTGTGTCAAGATAGAGCTTTATTCCCCTGGGCTGTATTCCCCAACTGTGTCAAGATAGGGCTTTATTCCCCTGACTGTGCTGAATGTGGGCTTTTTTCCTGATTGTGTTGAATGTGGGCTTTATCCCCGAACTGTACTGAATGTGGGCTTTATCCCCGATCTGAGCTGACTGTGGGATTTTTTTTCTGAACTGTACTGAATATGGGCTTTATCCCTGATCTGAGCTGACTGTGGGCTTTGTTCCTGAATTGTACTAAATGTGGGCTTTATCCCCGATCTGAGCTGACTGTGGGTTTTGTTCCTGAATGGCACTGAATGTGGGCTTTATTCCTGAATTGAGCTGACTGTGGGCTTTGTTTCTGAATTGTACTGAATGTGGGCTTTATTCTCGAATTGAGCTGACTGTGGGCTTTGTTCCTGAATTGCACTGAATGTGGGCTTTAGTCCCGAACTGAGCTGACTGTGGGCCTCGCCCCCAGATTGATGCTGATGTGGGTCTTGCCCTCAAACTGATGTGGGCCTCGCCCCAAACTGATACTGATATGGGCCTCGCCCTAACTGATACTGATGTGGGCCTCGCCCCCAACTGATACTGATATGGGCCTCGCCCCCAGACTGATACTGATATGGGCCTCGCCTCAAACTGATACTGATGTGGGCCTCGCCCCCAGACTGATACTGCTGATATGGGCCTCGCCCCCAGACTGATACTGATATGGGCCTCACCCCCAGACTAATACTGATATGGGCATCGCCCCCAGACTGATACTGATATGGGCCTCGCCCCAAACTGATACTGATGTGGGCCTCGCCCCCAGACTGATACTGCTGATATGTGCCTCACCCCCAGACTGATACTGATATGGGCCTCGCCCCCAGACTGATACTGATATGGGCCTCGCCCCCAGACTGATACTGATATGGGCCTCGCCCCCAGACTGATACTGATATGGGCCTCGCCCCCAGACTGATACTGATATGGGCCTCGCCCCTGTGATTCATTCCTGAAGACTGCTGACATTGTACTGTTGCTGCTTCTGGTTGGCTTTCATTTGACGCTTTCTCTTTTTCTTATTTGAAACCTTTTATTACAAAACAGAACAGACACAAAAAGGATGAAAATATGTTACGTGTATGCATGCACGCATGATTGAGTTTCCTATCCCGTTGGGTTAGGTCTTCTGCTGGTATCTTGGTGGCTGCTCGGTCTTTTGACAAGTCTGCCCTCTTCCCTAACCAACGGGTATCTATGATGGCTTTTAAGACAAAATAAGGTTAACATGGTGCATGTATGCATGAGGTGCATGAGATGCATGCGATACAAGAAATATATCAACTCATTAAAATTTTCACACAAATCGGCCCATCATCATTTCAGAAGCTTTTGGGCTAACTGTCATAGGAGTGAACTCGTCCCAGTTTCAATGGCCCAACAAGTTCACATCTCATGGCAAGAAGTCCAACCGTATATAAATGATAATGTTCCTAAACACAAACATATAATGGCCCATTGGCGTTTTAGAAGTTTTTGGCCCAATCATCATAAGATATGTTCTTGTCCCAGTTTAAATAGCCCAACAAGCCCATACCTCAAGAAAAAAAGGTTCGAATGGATCCAAACGACCATGTTCCCAAACACAAGCACAAGTAAATAATTCTTATTAGTTCTACGACTAAGGTTCACATGCGGGTTTACGGGGGTGTGGACAAAGGCTCTCGCTGACGAAGGATTACCCACAACTAGGTCTACCCACTCAATGGTTCGAGCGACCAAGTGAGCACACCTTTTTTATACCTTAAGGTACGTGCCAACGAGTTATGGTGTGTGACTGACTGTCAAATGGATTTCCCGTTGTAGATTCCCCAGAGTTAGGGTGGAGCGAAGCTCTCTTAAGTACCCAAGCCTCTTAGGCTCTTATCACTTGGTGTCAGGAATAAACAACGAGTCCTCCAAATGAGTCCATCACAGTAGGCTACAAGTAGATGATTATCTAGGTGCCTTCACAGCTTTTCCTTCTAGAAAGGGAGTGAGTGAAGGAAGACACAAAACCATTACCTAGCCTTAAAAGTACTTTTGATTAAACCCATTTCAACCCATTATAGGAACAGTTAACTTAAACCACAAATCATAATATTACAAGACATTATTTCGGGGCCGATTCTCTATCCCCAGTGGAGTCGCCAGACTGTGGGAACACAGAAATTGGGTGACGCATGCTGTTCAGGGCTCGCGGCCCGGTTTGGAGTACGGAGTAGCCCGCGGGGGACTAAACCAGAGAATAATGGAGTCGCCATCCAGTGTGAACCGGGAAAATGAGATTTAAGGCCGCACTCACCCCTCGCAAGGGAAGACCTCAAACCGTTGGGTTCAGAATGGTCCCTTACTTATGCCACTTGTAATGGTATGATTTGTGCAATAATTTAATCGAATCTAGCAACATACATTCCCAAGGGTATTCTATTTCACATGCATAAATCAAAAGTTCAACCAAGTTCACATGTAACACATCTTCATATTTGCATATAACCTATTTGCATACAATCTATATCCAAATTTGCATACAACCTATTTGCATATAATCTATGTCCGAATTTGCATGCATAAAGATAATTTGACATACGGAAAGCATACAATTTCACATTGGTAGGCACAGAATCGCAAACAAATAGCATTCATACAAGCATGCATATTAAGGAAAAACAATTAAGCGCATAATGGAAATAGATAACTAAAGAGGTGATACAAATGCATAAGGTAAAAAAAGACAACTATATGCTAAAATAGACATGTCATGATGTGATGTAGAAAAGATATCTATAATTGACACGAACACATGCGTGGGCCTTTTTCCAAGTGGTACGTGGAATTATATCCCGAATCGGCTATGAAATTTATGTCTGGGTTTCCATCCTATATACCACGAGAAATAATGACCAAATGCTATCATAACATGGGTACACCAATCATAATAGATCGAGCCAATATAAGGATAGATGATGCAATCAATAGATGAAAGACGCGGCAAATATCGTGGTAAAGGTAGCCTTTTAGGCTTTTCTTCCCCCAAATGGAGAACCTTTCAGTCCAATACCATAAGCTCATGCGCTTTTCATTACAATGCGTACAAAGAAAAAGATAACTATATGGAACTTCGTAATGCATGCGTAAATGAAGCAATGATGCGCAAAAGAATAAGTGGCATAGTGAGAAGCGCGGCAAGACATCGTGGTAAAGGCTTTTAACACCTTGACATAGAGGACTTTTAATCCAACTTATCAAGCCCATGCGCAAATAACACAATGCATATATAAAAAGTAAAGACAATGATATCGGACTTCGTGTATCCGATTGAACATATCTCACATCCAATCGAATATACATTATCCGGCGCGGCAAAGTATCGTGGTAAAGGATTTTAACCTCTCAAAATATAGGACATTTAATTGCACTTGCTAAGCCCATACGCTAATAACACGATGCATATAAGAAATAAAGACAACAATATCAGAATTCGTGTATCCGATTGAACATATCTCACATCCAATCGAATATACATTATCCGGCGCGACAAAGCATCGTGGTAAATGATTTTAACCTCTCAAAATAGAGGACCTTTAATCGCACTTACTAAGCCCATACGCTAATAACACGATGCATATAAGAAATAAAGACAACAATATCGGATTTCGTGTATCCGATTGAACATATCTCACATCCAATCGAATATACATTATCCGGCGCGGCAAAGCATCGTGGTAAAGGATTTTAACCTCTCAAAATATAGGACCTTTAATCGCACTTACTAAGCCCATGAGCTTTATCTCATCATTACATAAACAAATAACATGCGGAAATCAAGTAGCGAATAATAAACAAATCAAAACAACATAAAACGAAATATGCGCCGTTTACTCAAGTGGTATGTGGAGTTGTATCCCAAGTACAGATCATACTACTGTCCATTCGGAAACGGCTATGAAATTTATGTCCGGGTTTCCATCCTATATACCACGAGGGCGACACATTTTTCATTTTATCCAAGGGCCACAACATGCATCATTCCACAATACATATATCTTCCATTCATTCAAGGGCCACAATCATGCATCAACGACTCACATGCGATAAAAATGAATAAAACAATTAAAAAAGATAGATGGAAATAATAGGAAAAGTACCATCAGGTCTAACCTTTTATGTCGACTTTCGGACTCGCGTTTCACGGCCGTCGGAAGGGCTATCACTCCGCAACTCTTCTGGTTCACTGGATTAACGTCTTAGCTCGCTGTTTTGCTATTTTGGTCGCTGTTTTCACTCCGTTTTGCTGTTGTTTTCTCTGTATTTTCTGGTTACTGTTTCAGGTGTGTTAGTGGACTATTTTGTGTGGTTTCGGGGTGCAGTTTTGGGTAGTTTTGGGGACTATTTTGGGCAGTTTCGGGGTGCAGTTTTGGGCAGTTAACATGCGCTAATGGATGGCTTTTGTTTACTGGTTTGCGGACTGTCTTTGGTGGTCTTGTTGTTTATTTGTTTCGGCTAAGGGTTACTTCTCACGGTCAGCTGCTGGATGAGTGGGCTGGTGTGCAGCGTGTGCAGGGCAATGTGGCGTGTTTAAGGGTGATGCGTGAAGCTTGTGAGGTGTTTGTTAGTTGAAGGCACATGTGGCTTGCGCTTGGCAAAGGGGCGTGAAGGGGGTCACGTTGAAGGGCTGAAATGGTCCTACGTGCATGGCTGATTATGGGCGTGCATGAAGAGGAGTTTGAGGGCATGTGTTATGCGTGAAGGTGGGCTTTGATCGCTTGGTCAGTGAGTAGTGGCGAGGACAGGGGCTGTGAATGGCTGGGCGAGAACGTGAGGAAGGGGCTGCTTTTGGGTGAGGGGTTGAGTGATGGCAGTGGAGTATTTGCTTCTGGTTATGGGGTGTTGTGCGTGAAGAAAAGAGCTAGGTAGTGTGATTAGGGTTTATTTGATGAGGGAGAGTGGTGCGTATGCATGGTTTATGAGGGGAGCAAGGGACGTGTGGCTTTAGGGTTTTCTTTGTGCTTGTTTGCGTGAGAGGTGAGGGAGAGAAAGTGTGTTAGGGTTTCGATTTTTAGGATGAGAGAGAGGGATGTGGTGCCGTCAAAGGAGAGATGGAGTGTTGGTTTTGGGTTTCTTTTATAGTGAGAGGGTATGAGGATTAGGGTTTGCATGGATTTGTTTGAATAAGGAAATAAATCAAATAAAATATGGATGTATTTTATTAGTTTATTAAAGGAAATGAATTAGGGGCCGGATTTCGTTCCGTCGATGCCGCGTTGTTATTCGGCTCGGGGCCGGATTTGTTCCGTTGAGACGCTGTTATTCGGCTCGGGGCTGGATTTCGTTCCGCCGAGGCCGCGTTGTTATTCGGCTCGGGGCTGGATTTTGTTCCGCCGAGGCCGTGTTCTTATTCGGCTCGGGGTTGGATTCGTTCCGCCGAGGCCATGTTTGTTATTCGGCTCGGGGCTGGATTTCATTCCGCCGGGGCTATAATTTTCTTTCAGCTCGGGGTTGGGGTGAATCTCACCGAGTCTGCCTTGTTGGTCTGATGATGTAACGTTCCCCTAAAGTCAAGTATTTCTCTCAGCTCGGGTTGGGGTGAATCCCACCGAGTCTGCCTTGTTGGTCTGAGGATGTAACATTCCCCCAGAACCAAGTATTTCTAATCATCTCGGGGTCGGGTTGCATCCCACCGAATGAATTATCATCAGCTCAGAGGCAAAGCATCATTTACTTCATGGCAGGGTTCGAGGTTAATCGGGCTCGAAACTTCTCCTCATATTTAGATACTTAAGAGCAAGTCAACAAGTTGGAAAAGAAAATCGAGTGGAGTATACCAGACAGAGTGGTCAGAGGTAAACCGGGAAAAGAAGGTTGTAGATGTTCTCGCAAGAACACAGATATAACAAAAATGGCAAGGCAAACACCTCGGGATCACCAACAAGAACCAAGACCTCTGAATCGAGCTCGGCAGGATAGATTATTTCACCTTCAGCTACAGATACCTCGGAAACAATGACAGAAGTCTCAAGCAACAAAGAAATCGGCAACTGGATTTTCGGTAGTCGAATACCTGACAACGGAAGATCTGACTGAAATACACCAAAGCATTTGCTCCATGGAGCGACCACCAGCTGGACGAGCATAACACTTTTTTCATTTTAGTTAGTTCCCGGCACCAACTTGCAAGCTCGTTGGTACCGGGAACTAGGGGATAGATGTTGATGGTAAAAATCAACAAGTACAACAAACGGTGCGAGCCATGGATAGAGCTGAAAATTCATTTCTTTTCAAATGAGCGAAGGTTTAGTAAAGTGTCAGCCACTCCTCGGCCTGGTAGGGAGGCAAGACACGATCTTCCTAATTTGGCCGACCATAACGTATGACTTGGTGCGGGTCCTATAAGCCGGCCACATCAGGGTGTAAGCAGACCACTTTAGGTTGTCAGCTCGGTTCGGGCCTATTCCGTTCTTTCTTTGAGCGGGTCGGAGAATTCAGACATTTCAAGACAGAACGAGAATAATTTGGTATAGCGCGACCAGCTATTAGGCCGACCACTAGGCAACCGACAGAAGCCTTGAGATTATAATTTCCCTTACACGTGTCATCTCCCGAGAACACTATCCAGGTTGTCGCCATTATTAATCACGCGTGGCAGAGAAGAAAACATAATCGATGTGATATACTGCATGAGGTAGGTTTGCTTTCGGCAAGAGCAGACTTAGGACAGAGAACTCATTAACTGAATCATGTGTCGCGTGGAAGATTTAGTAGAATAAGAACATCAACCGCCTCTTTTGACCGCCTTATTTGTAGTATATAAGGAGGAGGGTGCTTATGTTATGAAGAGGGATTATTTTATGTTCATTTTTTTTTTTTTAGAAAGCAAACTGTAACACTGCACTCATGCAAACAGCTCAGTTTCCTTATTGACCGACCACAAACTGGTCGGCCGAGCACGTTTCAGCAATACAAACACCTACCCATTTTGTGCCCGTGGACGTAGGCTGGGTTTATCCCACCGAACCACGTTAATTTCCTGTCTCAATCTGTGTGTTTTTTCCCCTTTTATCAAAGTTTGTTTTGGTTTTCCATAACCAAACAAATTCACTATTAAGGGAGGATTGTCCCGGGAGCAATATCTCATTATTGTCCCTGAGACGAAAATCAGCCGTCAACAGTTTATTTTGACAGGATTCAAAATCTCTCATCTTTGCATGATTTTGACCCTGTAAAGAGCCTCTTTATGCGGAATGGTTGTTAAACATATGATTTTAATGGGCAAATATTCCTTTAATGAGATTTGAACCATAGATTTTTAAAATGCATCTAATATTTATAAGTCTCACTATGATACCATCAGGTCAAGTTGGTTGAAGCTAATGACTTATTTGTTTTATTGTCAGGAAAACAATTTGCAATCCACCAGGTATTCTTCGAATGAATCTGTGGATCTTATATCTCATCTGTTGAATTAGGGAACAAAGTTAAATTTAATTATTTAAAAAAAAATTAGCGTTTAAATTAAATATTTTATAATTTGACGTACTAAATTTATTATTTATTATTATCTGGAGCTTTAACTTTTATCCCTAGCACCGTCCTGTTTTAGTGTGTGTTTTGTATGTTTTTGAACAAGAAAAAGCTAACAACGAGGACTTGTTTGTTTTAACCCATGAACATATATAGATATATAGAGGATTGTTCTTAATGTTAATAAAAGATTAAAAAACTAACTCCGAAAAAGTAATAATGCAGTAGTGTCGCCATATTTTTCTTATATTTTAATCAGTCATGAAATTATTAAAATTATGACGATTTATATATGATTAGCTCTATATATATTTTAACATATACTTAAATATGGCTGATTAGTAGATCTATTCAAATCTATGTATGAAAGTGTACATATTTTTTTTTAAAAAAAAGTAGGTACAAGTACAACTAAATGAAACATGTAATAATTTATTGTCACGACGACAATTCAATGTAATTAACTCGTCTCGATGGGATATAATTTGATAATTGTCAAGTAATTTTATTTATTTTACTATATGATTTCGGATCTTAAGGAGACTAAGGGGGTGTATTCAATTGAGATTTTAAAAGACTATTTATGAATAAATAAGTCATGTAGATTTTAAAAGACATTTAAAGATATAATAGACATTTACAGAATGTGGACTTACAAGATTTTATTAGATTTCTTTTTATCAAGATTTTTTACATATTAGATTTTAAAAAACTTATTTCATAAGAATTTGTAAGATTTGAAATGACCATTATATTTTTTTTTTCCTTTTTATAACCGATATTATATGGAACGTAACCATAAATAAAAAAAGTTAATGAAAGTCAATTGGTTCAAAATGTCCGAATGTCATTTCTCTGACCTATGAATATTTTATGAGCTTCTATGATAAAATGTCATTTCTCTGACTTAGGAAGAAAAGATAACACTTCGACATCAATGATCTTAATAATTGATAAATAATTTTTTCCTTAAATTTGGGTTTTTTTAAAAAATAAAAATAAAATACAAGTAAAAAATTAGCGAGAAAATGAGGAAAAAAATCATTGTTGTGCTTAATTCATTTTGTACATTATTATCTATCCGAATGAAGAAGTTATGTTGGTCTCAAAGAAAATCTAGGAAATTATCTTTAAATGTGATAGAATTGTCCTCCTCGAAAATGAAATTCATTAAGAAAAATAGTTGGAGAAATGACATTATCAGTTGCATTTAAAAGAAAGTCATATTGTTTTATTTGAAAGAAAAAAGAAGAAATTACTAATAAGCAAGTAATTTGTTCACGAAGAACTAACATGTATGTTCATCTTCTATTTTCTAACACTCAAAAAAATATTATGTAAAAAGTCTCATGGGTTAGGGTGAGATTTTTTATAGAGTTTGATATTTATAATTTTCACTAAAAAGTCCCACAGAATCACACATATAAAAGAATCCTTCAAAATAATTATGTTTTTCAATACCATAAGACTTTCTATTACTTGTTTAAAATCCTGATTGAATATCACTAGATTTGGATGCACTCTTTAAAAAATCCTAATAGTCTTAATGGAATACCACAAGACTTTTTAGATTATTTAAAAATCTTAATTGAATACCACAAGACTTATTTAACCCAAAAAAGTCTTTTAAAATCTCAATTGAATACACCCCCTAAGGATATGAAAATATTTGTTCATGATTACTTCTCAAAAAAAAATTATGTGTCTTGTAAATTTGTACAAAAAATAGTACCATATCATAACTTAACTTCCCCGAACAGAAATGGGAAAAAGCAAAGACAAATCTTGTGGCTGGGGATTTCCTCAAAGGCCGATGTGGTTGCTAGTCATTGTCTTGGAATTAATCAGACATAAAAAGTGAAGTGAAAATTGGGGCTGCTACTAAAAAAGATATGAAATGATATTGTGATGTTGCCTCTAGGGTATTGATTACCACAGTATTACTACTACAGCTAACAAATAGGGTAAGCACCTCAGAATTTTGGATAAGTTATTATATATATGGACTGACTACAAAATCAAAATTTTCAAGAAAGTTGATAACCAAGATCGAGAGTGACTAGCTAGGCTACTTGGTGATTGTTTTCCCGAGAAACAAACACCCATCATGCTCCATGGGAAAGAGAAAGAGGAGTTGAGTTAAGATGTTTAAGCGAGTGAGTGAATGAATGATAATGAGAGGAAAATCTCATGATGATGGTAAGTGTCATAGCAAAATCTCAAAAGGCTGAGAAAGAGAATCAATATTGCAGAAGAATTGAATGGAATTGTTTCAAAATTTGAATTCAAGGAGAGACTAAACATTTCTGTTTAATAAAATTTTCCAAAATTAACAATGTGGAATGGAAACCCAAAGATATAAACATTTTTGTTGTTTTTTTTTTTTTTTTTTTTTTTTTTGCCATGGTTCCGTCACTTCTTTCTGGCATACACGAGACTACAGAAATTAAGCAATCATTACAAGGCAGACAGCCTATATACCAAAAACTAAAAAGGTTTTGATATAAAGAAGCGCTTTTTTTTTTTTTTTTTTTTTTATATACATATTTAATAATAATAATAATAATAATAATTTATAATCTATTTCTAAATAATCATGAGATGAAGACCAAAGCAACCTGCTGCAAAACTTGTCCCTTAAAATGAGAGGAACAGTTGTAGGACGTACTATAGGGATCACAAAAATATTCATATCCATTTAATATCCAATTATTCATAATATTTATTGGATATATTGATGGATAATATTTTAAATATTCAATTGGATATTGGATGGATGTAGATATTAATTCTTTATTCAATATTCAAGTAAAAGTAAAAAAAATATAAAATGTCATTAATCAAAAAATTTATTGTCAAAAATATTTTTATAATGTAATTATAAAAATAAATATGATAAGTCATGTCGACACTCGGACCGAGATCCGATTCTGTCGGAACCCGGGTTGGGCCGATGTCGGGACCCGGTCTAGCCTGGAGCTGGGATCAGGTCTTATCACGTGTTAGGCCGGTGTTGGGACCTGTTTCGGCTCGGTGCCGGGACCCGATCCTGTCGGCACCCGGGCCGATGTCGGGATCGATTCTTATCAACACCTGAGCTGTCCGGTGTGGGCACCTGGGCCGGGCTGATGCCATGACTTGGTCCTATAGGCACTCTGGCTGTGTTGGTGCCGAACCGGTCTGATTTGGTGTGGGGCCGGTGTCGAGACTCGGTCTGGCCTGATGCCAGGTCTCGGTCTGCCCAATGTGGGGACTCGGCCTTGCCGGCACCCGGTCCGGTCATCACCATGGCGAGGCTGATGCCAGGATCCAGTCCGGCCCGATGCCGGGACTCGATCCTGTGTCCTATCAGAACTCGGGCTGGTATGGGGACCCGATCTGTTAGCACCTGAGTCAGCCCAGTGCCCGGACCGAGATCGGGGTCGAGGTCGATTCCATGATCAGGGTCGAGGTGGGGTTCAGATCCTAACTTGTGCCAATAAGAGAGTTAGGCTGGGTGTCGGGCTTGGGCTCAGACCCAAGCCGGTCTGGAGTCTTGCCAGGCCGAGCCGATGTCGAGACTTGGTCCAGCCCGGTGTGGGACCCGGTCTTGTCAGAATCTAAGCTATACCGATGTTGGGACCAGGTCCGGCCTGATGTCGGGACCCAATCCTGTAGGCACATAGGCTGGGCTGATGCGAGGACCTGGTCCGACATCCTGTTGGCACTTGGGTCGGGCCAGCGTCAGTTCACAGTCCTATCGACACTATGTTAGGCCAATGTGAGGACCCGGTTCGGTACTAGTCAATGTCAGGACCCGATGTTAGGACTCGATCCATCCTGGTGTCAGGTCCCGATCTGGCCCAGTGTGGGGGCTCGGTCATGTAGGCACTCGGGCTGAGCCAGTTGAAGGACCCGATCATGTCAACACCAAGATGGGGGCTGATGTTGGGAACCAGTCCAGCCCGGTGCTGGGACCCGCTTTGGCGTCATGTCGGCATTTGAGCCAGTGCCAAGACCCGATCATGTTGGCACCCGAGTTCGCCCAGTGCCTGGACCGAGACCGGGGCCGAGTTGGGGTTCAATATAATTAGAGAAGAAAAAATATATTTAAAAAATAAATAAATAATCTTGCAATACACCATAATTCCACACTCCTTATCATTCACTAATACAGTGTGAACAACATTAAATAATATAGTAGAGAGTAGACAGATCATCACTAAACTTATGATTACACTAATTAATACAAGATAAGATACTTAATGCACCATAATCTAATCATAATAACGTGCGGCTTTAACTTTAATCTCATACAAACCAACAGTTGTCACTATACAAAGGATTGGACATAAGATGCAAATCTATTCAATCCCTTTGCTTTTCTGCCATAAATATATAGTTAACAGTTGATTTTAGTTATTATATATTGTTCACTGTTGATTTTCTTTTAGAGAAATAATAAGAACTTTCCCCCAACAATTTGAGTACGTAAATTTATTTATTTTTGTCAAGAACAGAGAATGAAAATGCACACAAGAATTTTACGCACGAGACCTAAGTCCAAGAGAAGTTATATAATTAAGAGGGGAAGAAAGAGGGAATTACAAAACTCACAAATTCTCTTTAGATATCTTTTAGAATACAATCACAATCGTTTTTATGGGTTTTTCTCTTGTTGTTCAGATACACTTATTATGCCTGTTTGCGCAATTTTTTGTTAGTACACGTGTAAGGTTCCAAACCTCATGAGACACAGTCCAAAAAAGGGGTGATTGATTCCAAGAAAATGCCTCAAAGGGGCGCAAGCACACAAATTACAGCCCTAAAGATTACAAAGCTAAGAAATACGTTAAATTTTACACTAATTGCTCATTTTGAGTCTTTTTTTTTCTTCCTTGTTACGGCTAAGCCTTTTATGGTGTACGGTCCCGCTAATCGCTCAAGCGATTTCGTTGCCTTCAGCCCATTAAACCCCCAAGTTTCCTACTTGTATGTAACTGCTAGATCATGCGTCTGCTGGGTCGTACATGCAACTGCTAGATTATGCTTTGATAACCTGCTAGATCATAGATATTACTGCCAGACTCTGTAATAACCGTTAAGTGAGCCTACTTGTAACTGGTCAACTGCAAGGTACCTTCGCATATTCGTTATTCTTTCATCGTTCTTCACTTGTTGGAAGATTCTTTCTTCGTTCTTTACAATTCTTTACCCACTGGTCGAATCGTCCTGAATTGAGTCGTTCTAGGTTAATTCTTTCTTCATTATTCGTCCAGAATGACGCCACTCCTTTTCGTCATTTAATAATTATTTTCCTATTAACAATGCCTAAAGCTATGTTTTTATAGGTGTTGATATGATCCGAATCATGTTAGGATTCTCTTACCTTGCTCAAGTCGGGTTAAACTTTTCTTTCCTTATTGAACTTATTTTTCTCTAATATATACCGCTACTTTCATGTTTAATATTAGAAATTTCTCTTTTACCTTCCCTGAGATTATTAGGAGATTATTTATTTAAAAGTCGGATCATACTTTCTTCCAAAATAAGATATTGGATTACTTATATTAACTGTTAGATCGGCCAATGTGACCTTTATAGATTTTTGAACTTTTGAACCTGTTAAAAATCACCTTCATTATATGTGCATTTGTATATTTATATCTACTCTCTGTTAATCATAAGCCAATCTTTTTTTTTCCCCTGCAGAATACTTCACCAACTGATGGGAAGTGAAAGTAAAGTTCTAGTTCTTCATCATGATGATGTTGATGTTCTTGTACGTGTACAAAGACTGATCAGAAACAATGACCCATCATTCCCAAACCATTTATTGATTTGTTGTATTTATTTCTTGGGCCGTGTGCTCAAGTACTGCAGATCTTTCTATATGACTCAAATTCTTTTGCATTCGTTTTTTTCCCCTTCAATTCACTTATTTAACCCTGGCTCTAGCCATTTCATAAGGGAAGTATGGGAAACAAACCCACTACATCATTTTTACAAGGCTAAATTATGAGATGCGACATTGCATACTCGAGGCCTAAATTGGACTCTGAAAGAATTCGTTCCCCAGTAACATTTTGAATGTCGATAATGACCTATTGAATCTCCTTGATGCTGCTCGTTTTTCCTTGCACCAGATTGATCACGCTCTTTGAATCAGATCTAAAGATGATGGTCTCAATACTGAAATTCAGCTGACTGACTGATATTATCCCCATAAATAGAGCCTCAACAAATTCAGGATTCATTTTGTAGTGACTTATGTGCAGAACAGACACTAATACGAGCTATCTCTCACAATCGCTCGCCACATTCTCTAAAACAATGGCCCATCAGACCGTACCAAAAACAGAATTCTAGCAACTTCTCATAAAGAATATGAATTACTGTCCCATGCCCTTCCTTGGATTGTTCCAAAAATAAATATTTTTTGAGAGGTTTGGTTACCATCAGCCAAACTCTGACTCTTAAAAACTTTCCCACACAACTTCCAAAATTCTCCATATCTACTTCTACCATACTGAAGGTATGATATGAAAAAAAAAAAAAAAACTGGGGAGAATAGAGTCTCCCAAAGAGTGAGATGTAAGAAGATCAAAATGATCCTAAAAATCGTCTTCCACCAAACCTTTTTTTCAGAGAAAAAAGAAAATGAGACGAATAAAAATCTTTTATTCTGAGTTAATTTATATATATCTGAGTTAATTTTTATTTCGAGTAATAATTTTAAAAAGCGAGTATATATATATATATATGAGTTAATTTTTATTTCGAGTAATAATTTTAAAAAGCAAGTAGAGTAGATCCTATGTGTTCTAGTTGTTGCCCAATAAATAGTAGTTTCAAAAGTGCTTTTTAAAATCTGAAAAGAATTCGGGACTGTATGGTATAATTTTTCAAATACAATTTTTTTCAAATAGAGTTTTTACTAATATGACTTTTAAAAGTAGAGTTTTTGATGAAAAATGTTAGATATTTAGTTGTGAGTGTGAACTTTTATTAAAAATATAAAATTACTTAATTGAATATGTTTTTTAAGTTGTGTTATGAAAGAAATGAAATAATATCGTTAAATTATATAAGGATATTATAGATAATTTAATAATTAAAAAAAATTTACAAACTCTACTTTCAAAAGCCCAAATTTGGAGTTTTTACTAGTAAATACAAAATAACTTTTTTAATCCTCAAAATCTATACTTAAAATGTAATAAAAAATTTGAAAAGAGCTTTTGAAATAAAAAAAAAAAAAAAAAACTATATTATTTCTACTAGAAACCATACCAAATATGTACTTATTGCGAAAGGCCCAAAACTCTTATTGATTTTATTGAACACGGAAACTAGGCCTGACCGCGGTTCAGTTTTGAACCGAAAACCGAACCGTGTCAGGACCGGAACAGAATCGATCAACGGTTCGGTAGTTCTGGCCTGAATTGGAACAGCCAAAGAACCGGTTTGGTTCCAATTCTCCACAACTAATGAACCGAATCAGAACTGGCGGTTGAATCGTACCGACGAAGCGAATCATTATAATTTTTTTTTATCCTATAACTATAAATACTTCACATCTCAATTCATTTTTTCACATTCCAAGTTTCTAACAATTTATTCTATTTCATCTTTCCATATTCTCCTACAAATCACAATTTCAATTTCAGCTTCTTTCTTATTTTGGATGAGACTCGGTCAAGCATGATCCTAAAATCATTGGAGGCCAAATGGAACTCAAGTAACGACAACTGAAATGACCGATAACAAGTAGCCGATTAGCAATTAATTTAATTTCAATTGCAATTATTATAATGAGTTGTAATTATGTATTATGTATACAATAAAAAATATTATCCTTAAACTTAGAAATAAAAATCGATTTTGGAACCGATTCTGATTCTAATTCATAAACTGATTTTGAACCGAAATCGAATGAGGAATCAAAATCGAATCGAACTATACATTATACAATTCAATTTCGTTTTTCTTTCAATAGAAATCAAAACCATCGGTTCGATTCAGAAATCGAACCACGGTCAGAGCTAACAAAAACAGCGTATCTCAACAAAATCAGAATTCCCAACTACTGTATTTTTCCAAACCCTACGCATAGAGCATTTTTGTACTGCCTATTTAACTGACACGTCTCCAATTTCTTTAGGGAACTTCAAGTCCCTGATTTTCTTACATAAAGTAACAAATGAGGAAGACACAACACGTAGATCTATATGCCTAGCTCATGTAACATTCCCCTTGGAAAATGGAAGGCAAACTGTTAAGGCAACATTTATGTAAACACATTTTTACCCTTCAAGAAATAATAATAATAATAAAAAGATAATTGCTAAATACTGTATCAATAGTGAATAGATAAATGAAATCCATACGAAATCGATAAATTTGATTTAATATTTAATATAAACTCAACTCAATAATGAATTCCAATCCTCCATAAAAATGAGCATTCAGTCAACTTCATTCATTCTATTGTCTTCTTTCTTGTTTTCTAATTTATCATTTTGGTGACTCACAGTATATGTTTTTCACTTTTTATTTTCTTAAAGTTGATACTAACCAGTAACCATAAATACTTGGGTTGGTTGTGCCTTTTCACTGAAGTAATTTCCACTGCTATGTTCAAAAAGAAAATTCCACTGATACCCTCACTTTCAATATCATCTTTTGTCTCTTGCCCTTTTTTGTAAAACCATCTCTCTCTGTAACTCAATCCAGATTTTAATTACTCCAATATCCTTCACTTCAACTATCAATGTTCCACTTTTGCCCTTTGATCATCCTTTTATAACTCATCGCCCTCTCTACATTTCATGCACATTCACAATCACATTCACTTACTTTCACTTACCATACTTTCTGTCTCTCTTGCTTTTTCTTCAATTTCTTTGTTTGCGCCTCCTTGCTGTGTTCTTGGTTTCATATATAGGCATCATAATATATATATATATATGGAAACTCAACCTTGTGGCGGCAGCGGCGGCAAAGGGAACTGTCACTGCAGGCCAACATGC
This sequence comes from Zanthoxylum bungeanum, assembly GCA_019454045.1. Classification (NCBI taxonomy): domain Eukaryota; kingdom Viridiplantae; phylum Streptophyta; class Magnoliopsida; order Sapindales; family Rutaceae; genus Zanthoxylum; species Zanthoxylum bungeanum. The sequence continues at coordinate 18,790 of SKCR01013143.1, forward strand.
CCACGCTGGACTCCCACTACTGACCAGATACGAATATTGAAAGAACTTTACTACAATAATGGTGTTAGATCCCCAACTGCCGAACAAATTCAGAAGATCTCTGCTAGGCTTAGACAGTACGGCAAGATCGAAGGCAAAAATGTTTTCTATTGGTTCCAGAACTATAAAGCTCGAGAAAGGCTCAAAAAAAAGATTGAAGGTAGCTCCACTACTACTGAAGATTTCGGTCACAAGTCTCGGTGTCAGACCATAGCCTCTGGCACTTGTTTCTCTTTCTTGTCTTGAATGTTTTAGAGTTTTTTTTTTTTTTTTTTTTGGCTTACATAATTGTTTATGATCTGCAGCTGGTGATTCTACTCGCCCTGCTTCATATACTGTGTATTCTGTTGGTCAGATGGGAGACCCTGGATATGGACCTGTGATCATGGAGAAGAGTTTTAGGGTAAGTATATTGTATATATTAATTGATGTGAAAGCCCTTGAAAATAGTTGGTGCAAGAGTACGTGTACATGTTCTAGTTCTGGCCAAATTTCAATAAGGAATTATCTAATTTTGGGATGAAAAGAATAATATAAAATATACCCATGTGAAGTGATTGTTCATATATGCAGTATGCTAATAGAATCATGCATCTATTAGATCTTTGAAATTGAAAATAGCAATCCCGTTTAGGTTAATTTTAAGTTCATATAATAATCTCTCGCTATAGCGCTCTCTCATATGCATGTTTCATTTGTTAAATAAATTAACTAGGACTGCTCAATTTCATCAACTGGTAGCAGCGTTGTCGGTGTAACCGCGGCGAGCCAAAACTTTACTTCATCCAACATTTTTTTTGGCCAGAAAAATCCTGTGGAAAATAATAACAAAGAAGAAGAAGAAGAAGACAAAGGTCCAGGTATTGAAATTGAAACCCTTCCTCTGTTTCCCATGCACGGCGAAGAGAACAACAGCAACCCAAATTCCAGCAGCTACTACTCCGGCTGGTATGGCTCCAGTGATGGCAGCAGCACTACTTTTTCATCGTCAGCTTCTCTTGAGCTTAGCCTCAACACCTACACCAGCAGGTCCTCTGCAGGTTCTCTGTGAAAATATTTGCCCATCCTTCATCACTAGCTACCCTAAACATTAACGTTTAGTTGATTGATAACCTAGTAATTATGTGTTTTATAAGCCTTTTGTTTTCTAACTATCCACGTACTGTGTTGTGACCTTCGTTTTTAAAGTTAATTTTAATTATGTGGTGTTGAACTCTACTTATCATTTAACAAGTATCAACTTTCAAGTTATAACTTAATGTTTTAATATGTGTGTATATGCGCGCGCGCGAGAGCTCGCTAAAAAACTCATTAACTATATATAACGCCAGATTATATTAACATATGCAAAACAATGTACTCAATTTGTAATATATCCCGTCAGATTCCATGGCTTCTTTTCCTCTTATTGCTATCAGTATTGAATCTTTGGTTCTTCCGAACTCTCCTCCTGCTTCTGACAAATTAATTTGGGAAAAATCTGTGGATGGTTGTTTTTCAGTCTCACCGGCTTATGATTGTCTTCGTACTTCAAATAGCTCTTCTTTTCCTTGGGTTCGACTCTGGGGTCCCCATATTCTGCCTAGAAACTCATTTTTAGTCCATAAAATTATTCTCAATAGAGTTCCTACAGACGACAATCTTTGGTCTCGAGGTCTTCCTCATTCATGCTGATTCAGTTTCAGACTTCTTAACCTTTATCCTCTCAAAGAAACCTAGATCTCGAGTTCAAAACCTCTGGATTGCTATGGTTCTTTTTGGTTTGTGTGAGGTTTAATTAGAAGGCTAAAAATAGGTCTCGCTTTGATAATAAAACAGTTTCATCCCTACACATTATTTCTGTTTGCCGAGCCTCACCTCCTCGGAATCTCTAGTCTTTGTCCAGGCTTCGTTCACTCTTCTAGAGATCGTGCTTTACTTGTGGCTCTTGGTATAGGTCCTGCTAACTCTCGGGCTCCTGAAACCATTTTGGTCCTTTGGCTCATCCAACACTGATGGCATGTCGCTGGGTAACCTAATTATCATCGCTTGCGGAGGTATTTTTCGTGATGATAAAACTTCTACTCTTGGTTGTTTCTCATGTCCACTTGGCCATCAATCTGCTTTCTTTCCTGAGCTCATGGTTTTTATTTTTGTCATTGAAATTACTGCCATTAGAGATTGGCATAGTCTCTGCATTGAATGTGGCTCTACTTTGGCTATTCTTCACCTGCGCAATGGCCACATGCCTCCCCCCTTGGAGCCTTATTAATTGTTGGAATAGTTGTCACTCCTCTCTTGA
>SKCR01013144.1:0-21143 GCA_019454045.1 Zanthoxylum bungeanum
ATGATATGAGACAGTATCAGTCCACGTAGGATAAATCATTAAATATCCCTAGTCAGAGTATTATCGAGATTGGACATCGATAAATACGTAAAAGACTAGTATTACACTTGTGCACGTTGTGAGGGCACAACGTCATAGTTCTCATATATTTGGGTATAGGATACTCATGCAAGTGTAATAGGAGGTTGTGTTTCACCGATGGTACGGGAAACAGCTTCGCTCTGGATAGACCCATGCGGAATCTCATTGGTAGTATGACTATGTGTCTATGGGAGTCTGCAATCAGAGTAAGTGTATTTGGTCTTAACCTGAGACTTGCACCGCTAATACTTGCGACAATCAATATACTTTGGTTGAGGTCGTCCAGACTTTAACAGGTTCTGTGTACGCCAATGCTGGGTATATTGAGAATCGTAGTGTGTTGGGTGTGATGTTAAGACGAAAGTATCACTCCAGTCATATGGAGATGATGGTCACATAGGATACGGAACTTGTTCTCTTAAATGCTCGAGCTATCGGGATATTATGACTAGGTCATGTATATCCGATTATAGAGACTAGTTGCCAGACATCCGATATGTGCTTCGTATGGGGCAGACACAATTCCAGCCCCAAGCCTAGCACGTGAACATCCAATACTGGATCGACATACACAATACTACGGTATATTTGATGAGTGGTATTTATATCACTATTTCCCACTCATTTATCCTAATATTTTGTATAGTTTCTTGAGTCTTGTGAATATTTTGATGTGTTTTGTGTTATTTTGTAGATAAATAAAGTTTCAGGACATTCTGGAGGTGAATTGGAGCAAAACTATGAAAATTGGCAAAAAGGGCATTTTGGTCATTTCCAGAGTCGCGACGCCCAAGCCTTCAGCGTCGCGACTCCTAACGTGCACCATATCTGCTAACGTGCGCCGGGTCAACGGGTCAGAATTTGAGAAGTTTGACTTTACTAAAATACGCCGTGCCAGGTGTCACAATCACAGCTGATATGCTAACGTGCGCCGTGCCACGGGTCATCATCCTACGGTGCCGACACTCACAATTGCCACGTGTGCCACGTGTCATCCATGACATCGCCACGTCATCGGTCAATGAGTCAACAATGCCACGCGTCGTACCACATCATCGTCCACATCAGCTGGTCAACCGAGTCAACATGCCACGTCATCATCAGCCAATCACGCTGTGACACGTGTCGCAATCCTATGGTGTCGACAATTGATCTCAGCCGCCTTGCCACGTCAGCGCCACGTCATCTCAATAATTGAAGTCTTAGCCGCGCCACGCCACGTGTCGCTTTATCCTCTTATCCGAATCGCCACGTGTCAAGCCGTCATTGTGCCACGCATCACTGTTTCAGAGTAGCGACGCCAAAGCCTTGGCGTCGCGACGCCAGATGCCATCTGCGCCTATAAATTCAGCTTCGAATTTCAGAATTGAATACACCTTCCTCTCTCTTCAATTCTTTCTAAAGAGAGAGTTTCTCTCTCTATAGTCTTTAGTTTTTTTTTTTTCTTTTTAGTTTTTTTATTTTTAATTTTTAGTTTTGTAAATAATTTTAATTACGTTTTGTAATAATAGTAATTTAATTTTTACTCTTTACAGTTTTTACTATTCACCATGAGTAGGTAACTTCCCCAGCTAGGGTGAAAGGTAATTCTTTTACTGTTACTATTAGATTAATCTCCTTTAAAAATAATATATTCACTATTTAAAATACTGACTTAAAAAGGATACCGCTATATTGGTCGGTTGGTAATTTAATTTTAATCTGGTTTAAACCTGACTAATCAAGGATACCGCCAGATTGGTTGGTTGGTAATTTAATTTTGGTTCCGCCTTTATGGCTAGTTGGACTTAATTTGACTTAATCAGGATACCGCCAGATGGTCGGTTGGTAATATTATTACGAGTTTATATATTATTTTATGGGAGATATCTAAATTAGTAGTAGTAAAAGTAATTCCTTTTACCTTAGCATTTTATTGTAATTTACTTCTCAGCTTTTACTTTATGTCTTTTACTTTTATGTATTTACTAGCCCTAGTTATGTGTTAGTTATCTGGGGTTGTGATGACTTTTAATATCACGGTTTATAAGAGATTATTTTATAGTTTGGGTAATTTAAAGGTTTACTTATTAAGTCTTAAGCTTAATGCTTCTTGTTGTCTGATCACCAATTAGATTGATGTGGTAAATCTAAAATGAACTAAACATAGGGATTTTAGGTTTCGGCCTTAGACTTAATAGCCCACGATCTTCCTTGAGGATAGATAACCCTTTAATAGATTTCCTTACAGGATAGGAATATACCTGTCGGGCGGGCGTAGCCATAATTGGAACTTAATCTTAATGAATCCAGATAATTTGGTTGACATAGACATATTGTTCAATTGGGTTAAACTGGGTATTTGTGTCTGACCATCGACAGAGGCTTACACATAATTTAGTGTTCCAGGTTAATAAATCAATATATTACCCAACTTTAAGATAACCACTTCATCTTTAAAATGATATTAAAAGAAATCACAACCTTAGATCTTTGTGTCTTTTGTTATTTTCCTTAGTATTTTCTTTTGTCTTTTTATTTATTTATTTATTTTGTAAAACCACTTTCAACCAATCAAAGAATCATTCTCTTCTCCATTTAATTAGATATTTGTAAATAAATAGATTCAATAATTAATAACAATAGTAGGAATTAAGTCCTCGTGGGATCGATATTTTTATACTACTTGAACGATACGTGCGCTTGCGTTATACGTGTGTGTTTACGCCGGTCAAGTTTTTGGCGCCGTTGCCGGGGACTTATATTTCTTGAGTTATTAATTTTGAAGCTATCCAATTTACTCGTATCTAATTTTCTTTATCTGTAATTTTTATTTCTTTCTTTTGTTTTCAGGTGTTCAAAAAAATGGAACATTATTGGGAGATTGAAAGATCAAGAGCTTTACAAGAAGATACAACCCAAATCTGGGAGCAACAGTCCGGTTTTCTGAGGCCTGTTGTACAGCCCAACGACTATCACTGGATGCCAGAACCAAACAATACTACATTTTCTCAACAGAACTCGATATGGAGATGTGACATATGTAATGGTAACCACCCAAGTGATTATTGCGAGTACAACTGCAATTCAGGGTGGCAGAACTATCAGAATCATTCATGGTACGAAGAACCAACATATTTCACAGAACCACATCTTCCATCTTATCCACCATCTATCTTTGATCTTCATCAAGAACCAGAACCATCCGAGGAAGATCAATTGATTCACATGTTCAAAGAACAGACAGCTCGATTTGATGCACAAATTCAGAGTAACGTAGAATCCATACAAAGAATGACAGATCAAATGAGACAATTCATAGAAAACCAGAACTACATACTTCAAGAACCAGTTTCAGATGACACTGATGAAACCTTCGAGTACCAAATATTTCACTATGACACTTCAACAGAGAAGGAGGCTAGCAGTATCAACAACCAGAGGTATCAGTTCAGGAGCCCGAACCGGCAAAGTCTCGATTTGATTTCTATTATTCAGATTATGACGAGGATGAAACTGAACTGTTTATACCAACTGCACCAACAAATGAGGATGGAATTCTGTGTCCTCAAAATGAAGATCTTGGAGATTGTTTTGCAATAATTTTTGGAGAAGATCTGCCTGAGCCAATCACATCACCCAGATCAGAGGATGAAGACCTAAAATCTGACATTTCTTTACATCCTCAGGTTGATAATCTTGAAGCATGTATTTCACAGATGACAGATGAAGAGCTGAATGCAGAAATTATCAAATACATCTGTGAAGAAAAGGTGGAGAAGGAACAAAAACCCGAGCAAATTGAGGAGCAAATGACAGAACTTAATAAAGATCCAGAGCATTCAGGAGAAACATCGATGTATCGGGGAGTACAATCTAAAGATATCACCCAGAAGCTTGACAGAATGGAATTCCCATTCCAAGTCAAGCACCATATGAGACCTCCTGATTTTATTTCTTTCTTTGCAGGAACCACTGGAGCGACAAAGATCAAAAAGGGGCACAAGCACTGAATGAGACAAAACTCTTTTTGCCATTTTATTGTTGGAAGAGACCATTCAAAAGCAATGCTCACGGGATTGTCTTTAATCGGACATCCAAAACGACATTAAAACCTCCTTAACAGATGAATTTCAGTCACGTCTGGCTGAAGACGAAAAATTTAGCGCTAGCAGGGAGGCAACCCATGCAAATTTGTTGTAATTTATTTTCATATTTTGTGTGAACTTCTTAATTTTGTGTGTTAGTTTTGCAGGAAAAATAAAAAAAAAACGGAATTTTTCAGGACAAAGCAAGCCAGTGCAAGCGGGATTTTCAAAATAAAAATTTGACAAAATCACGAAGATACAAAGTCAATCCAGAAGAGACGGCCGAGTAAGGAGACACCTCTTGAGAGGCGTCCCTATGGATTTATCTGTCGCAAGACATGGTTTTGACAAAAAAAAAAAAATCACGCGTCAAAACCCTAACCCTAAAGAACCGAGTGTCGCGACGCTAGGCAATTTTCAGCGTCGCGACGCTGACTCGAAGACAGAAACAAAAACAGAGGCACCGCAGATCTCATGTTTATTCCTCTTCTTCTAACAACCACGACCGAGGCCGGAAGAAACCAAGAGCAACACTCCATCACCAAGCACGAACAAGCCAAACCGTCCATCACCATCAAAACCAAGCTTCGCCGAACCCACCGAGATCCATCACAGCCACTTCAACCACAAACCAAAACCGAGAAGCAAACCAGCCACAGCAACCCAATCGCCGAGCCCACCAAAACCAAACCAGCCATCACTGCCGTTCAGCCACCTCGCCGAGACCGAAACTAACGAAACCGAACCGGAGACGTGACTCAACACCTAGCCGAAACCGAGCCTCAACAACCAAGACACCATCACAGCCACCGAATCTCCACTGCCGTGTCTCACCAGCCACTACAACCGACCAACCCGAGAACCAACAACACCAGAAGCCGAAACTACACACCACCGTGAACCACCGAGCCTTCGCCAAGCTGAGTCAAACCAACCCTTACCGGAACAGTTGTTGTCAAGTCCACATCAAACCCGAACATTGAACGGTAAATCTGGAAATTAAAAATTAATTGACATTGGTAATTGATTCGGATTTGAAATTGTGGAATGAGGAAATGTTGATTGGATTGAATTCGTAGATTTTGGGGGCGAAGTTTGTTGTGTGGTGATAATTTTTTAGGGCGAATTTTGGGGAAACTTTGAGTTTTTAGAGGTGATTCTGCCAAATTTTTACTAAAAAAAAAAATGGCCAAATAGCGATCATGGAAAGAACCGTAATCTGGGCACAAATCTTAATCGGTAATTTTTCCTGTAAAATTTCAGTTAACCAGGTATTATCGTCTAAACTCTTCTTCTACTGTTTAAGACATTGGGGATAATGTCTCATTTAGGTTTGGGGGAGGAATTAGTTGATTAATATCTTTTTTTTAGTTTGTATGTTGTTTTTATTTTTAGTCCAAAATTTTTCGAAAAATACAAAAAAAATTGAAAATTTTTCAAAAATTACAAAAATATTTTGTGTTTTGTGTTGACTAAAAATGTGAAATTGGTAAAAGATAGCCGAGTAAGGAGTTTCCACTCCTGAGACGTATCTCAAACCTATTTCGAAACAAGTTAATTTTTGTTTATGTCCTTTTAAATTATTTAATTTGTAAATTCTCCTTAACACTTACTAAAATGGATCTTCTTATGCTCAGTTGGCAGGTATTATCAACATACATGGAAACATACGGACATGAGCTAAAATTGAAAAGTTTGTAATATTCAGTGCTCTAGTTTAATTGGAAGAAACATCTCAAAAATCAATGGAGTAAAAAAAAAAAAAAAAAAAGTCTGAGATCCGAGTTATTAAGTCTGTAAGGGTATTTTAACACCTAGTGCCCTAAAACCAACTGGTTTGGGAGTCACTGGCCCAAAGCTCGCTACATGGATCAAAGATGCTGCAAAAAAATATATATATCTGAAGTCTGAGTAATTAAGTCCGTAGGGGTGTCTTAACACCTGGTGCCCTAAAGCCAACTGGTTTGGGAGCCACCGACCTAACACTCGTTACATAGATGGAAGATATTGTATATAAATAAAAAAAATAGAGAAAAATCAAAGAAAAAATCAGAAAAATGAGAAAAAATTATTCCATTGCTACAAAAAGGTGTGAAATCTGATAGAACTTTAGGACAAAAATATTACTCTCTTATCAACTGCACTTATGACTGCTGTGGACAAAAATGAGTTGTTTAATATTATGTTGGCTGTGTTTATGAAGAATGGTAAAAAATGATCGGAGAATTTACTTATTTGGTAATTTAGAATGAAACAAAACAACTAGTAACTTGGAGTAGAAGTTTCACCTAATTAGTCACTAACTTCTTTATTCTATTTTCTCTTGTCTTTTTGCTTTTGTGTGCATTAGTTTTAATTAACTTTTTACTTTTATAAAAATGTTTGTGGGTATCATTGCTGTAAACCCTCATGACACTACAACTCGTCCACTAGGGACACCTAGGGGTTTAAAGGCTTGTTGCATATGCTAAATGCAATTGTGATCCCTACGAAAGTGGCTTAGTTAATTTATTTATGTTATTTTATGTTTTGCTCGATGACTAGCAAAATGTTAGGTTTGGGGGTGTGATGAGTGGTATTTATATCACTATTTCCACTCATTTATCCTAATATTTTGTATAGTTTCTTGAGTCTTGTGAATATTTTGATGTGTTTTGTGTTATTTTGTAGATAAATAAAGTTTCAGGACATTCTGGAGGTGATTTGGAGCAAAACTATGAAAATTGGCAAAAAGGGCATTTTGGTCATTTCCAGAGTCGCGACGCCCAAGCCTTCAGCGTCGCGACTCCTAACGTGCACCATATCTGCTAACGTGCGCCAGGTCAACGGGTCAGAATTTGAGAAGTTTGACTTTGCTAAAATGTGCTGTGCCACGTGTCACAATCACAGCTGATATGCTAACGTGCGCTGTGCCACGTGTCATCATCCTACGGTGCTGACACTCACAATTGCCACGTGTACCACGTGTCATCCATGACATCGCCACGTCATCGGTCAACGAGTCAACAATGCCACGCGTCGTACCACATCATCGTCCACATCAGCTGGTCAACCGAGTCAACATGCCACGTCATCATCAGCCAATCACGCCGTGACACGTGTCGTAATCCTATGGTGCCGACAATTGATCTCAGCCGCCTTGCCACGTCAGCGCCACGTCATCTCAATAATTGAAGTCTTAGCCGCCACGCCACGTGTCGCTTTATCCTCTTATCCGAATCGCCACGTGTCAAGCCGTCATTGTGCCACGCATCACTGTTTCAGAGTAGCGACGCCAAAGGCCTTGGCGTCGCGACGCCAGATGCCCATCTGCGCCTATAAATTCAGCTTCGAATTTCAGAATTGAATACACCTTCCTCTCTCTTCAATTCTTTCTAAAGAGAGAGTTTCTCTCTCTAGAGTCTTTAGTTTTTTTATTTTTAATTTTTAGTTTTGTAAATAATTTTAATTACGTTTTGTAATAATAGTAATTTAATTTTTACTTTTTACTTTTTACAGTTTTTACTATTCATCATGAGTAGGTAACTTCCCCAGCTATGGTGAAAGGTAATTCTTTTACTGTTACTATTTAGATTAATCTCCTTAAAAATAATATATTCACTATTTAAAATACTGACTAAAAAGGATACCGCTATATTGGTCGGTTGGTAATTTAATTTTAATCTGGTTTAAACCTGACTAATCAAGGATACCGCCAGATTGGTCGGTTGGTAATTTAATTTTGGTTCCGCCTTTATGGCTGGTTGGACTTAATTTGACTTAATCAGGATACCGCCAGATTGGTCGGTTGGTAATATTATTACGAGTTTATATATTATTTATGGGAGATATCTAAATTAGTAGTAGTAAAAGTAATTCCTTTTACCTTAGCATTTTATTGTAATTTACTTCTCAGCTTTTACTTTATGTCTTTTACTTTTATGTATTTACTAGCCCTAGTTATGTGTTAGTTATCTGGGGTTGTGATGACTTTTAATATCACCGGTTTATAAGGGATTATTTTATAGTTTGGGTAATTTAAAGGTTTACTTATTAAGTCTTAAGCTTAATGCTTCTTGTTGTCTGATCACCAATTAGATTGATGTGGTAAATCTAAAATGAACTAGACATAGGGATTTTAGGTTTCGGCCTTAGACTTAATAGCCCACGATATTCCTTGAGGATAGATAACCCTTTAATAGATTTCCTCAGGATAGAATATACATGTCGGGCGGGGGTAGCCATAATTTGAACTTAATCTTAATGAATCCAGATAATTTGGTTGACATAGACATATTGTTCAATTGGGTTAAACTGGGTATTTGTGTCTGACCATCGACAGAGGCTTATACATAATTTAGTGTTCCAGGTTAATAAATCAATATATTACCCAACTTTAAGATAACCACTTCATCTTTAAAATGATATTAAAAGAAATCACAACCTTAGATCTTTGTGTCTTTTGTTATTTTCCTTAGTATTTTCTTTTGTCTTTTTATTTATTTATTTATTTTGTAAAACCACTTTCAACCAATCAAAGAATCATTCTCTTCTCCATTTAATTAGATATTTGTAAATAAATGATTCAATAATTAATAACCATAGTAGGAATTAAGTCCTCGTGGGATCAATATTTTTATACTACTTGAACGATACGTGCGCTTGCGTTATACGTGTGTGTTTACGCCGGTCAATATACGCTTGATATAGATCACATATTCCTATAAGGATATTTCTGGAGAATTGGGTGGGCATGGCGCTTTGCTAGAAGCCAACCTTGTCTTGTAAATCGGTATAAACGTAGTACGAGGTACTTACGTGTTCGGATAGTCTGACGACCGTATTTACTGCCAACATATCCGGGGATCTCATGGGTCGCTTCCCGAAGATTCACCGATGATGTATGACTCGCACTTTAATTAATCTGAGATTAATTTGATGAGAGGGAAAATTAATCTGGGATTAATTACGGAGATATTTTATCTGGGATAAAATATTAATAAAAGAGAGAGAACGATTAATTTGGAATTAATCGATAAAATAATATATTTGATATATTATACGAAATTGGATTTCGACACGGAATTAAAATTAGATTTTAATTCGGGCAAACGAATTAATTTAGAATTAATTCGTTAGCGACGTGAATAGTGATTTCGCTAGGCGTAATCATTTAATTATGACGCAATGGAAAATTCGTTAATTTGGAATTAGCGAACTCGAGAGCCCGGGATTATTTGCGAGCGCATTCGCATTTCGAATTCGAGTGCGGCACGCAAGTCAAATCAAGCGTCAAATCGCTAGTCACATCAAGCGTCAAATCACATGTCACTTTGAGTGATGTGACAATTTGATTGATTGATTTGAGTGATTGATGTGGTGGTTGAAAAGGCATTAATGGGCTTTTGCTTTTTGACTTTTTGGTAAAGGGAAATTAAAAAAGTGGTAAATGGTTTTAATTAATTTTGGAAATTTTAAAAACCTATTACATTTCTTTTTCTTTTCTCTCTCTCCACTCTTCTCCTTTACGGTTTTCTTCTCCCTCTCTTTTCCCTCCTTCTCTTCTCACGGCTTAGAGCCGATTTCTTCTCTCAAATTTATGGTTAGACTGAAAATACAAAGAAGAAGAAGAAGTTCTAGCACACCTTGAGTTATACAAAGGTGATAGGGAAACGAACACTTGAGCTTGGAATCAATTTTGGAGCTTGAAGCTTGGAGCTTCCATGGAGTCTCCAATGGCCGAATCTTGGAGCAGTTTCACAGCCCAAAACCGAGTACCATAGCAGTTCAAGGAGGCCACTGCCGAGCTTCAACAAGGAGAAAGAAGTGGCTTGTTCTTCGCGTCGCAAGATCTGGTCAATGTGAGTATATTCTGCACCTCATTTGATGTGTATTCAATTGTTTCATTGCTTGATTGCATGATCTTGGGACCTAATCTAGAAACCAACAAAAAGGCCCAATAGGTTTACACCTTTGCGATAACATGGCTAAACAACTTCAAATAATAAGGGGCCTAAACATAAAGTGGCCCATCGGTATTTTAGAAGCTTTTGGCCCAATTTCCATAAAGCACAGACTCATCCCAATTTAATTGGCCCAACAAGCCCATACCTCATGACAAAAATTCCAACTGAATCCAAATGAGGATGGTCCTAAACGCAAGCATAAAGAGATAATTTATATTGGTCATATAACTATGGTTCACATGTGAGTTTACGGGGGTGTAGACAAAGGCTCTCGCTGGCGAAGGATTGCCCACAACTAGGACTCCTCACTCAAGGGTTCGAGCGACCAAGTGAGTGCACCTTTTTTATACCGTGCCAACGAGTTATGATACGTGAATGACTGTCAAATGGATTTCCTATTGAAGATTCCCCAAAGGGAGGGTGGAGCGAACTCTCTTAAATACCCAAGCCTCTTAGGCTCTTATCGTCTTGGTGACAGGAATAAACAACAAGTCCTCCAAATTATTCCATCACAGTAAGCTTCGAGTAATGATTATCTATGTGCCTTCACAGCTTTTCCTTATAGAAAGGTAGTGAATGAAGAAAGACACCAAACCATTACTTAGCTCTAATAATGCCTTTGATTAAACCCCTTCAACCCACGGTAGACACAGTTAACTAAAGCACAAATCACAAACATTACAAGACATTATTTCGGGGTCAATTCTCTATCCCCAGTGGAGTCGCCAGACTGTAGGACACAGAAAACGGTGACGCTGTTCTAGGCTCGCGGCCTAGTTGGGAGTACGGGATAGCACGCGGGGGAGCTAAACCGGAGAAATAATATGGAGTCGTCACCCGGTGTGAACCGGGAAAATGATTTAAGGCCGCACTCACCCCCCTCGCAAGGGAAGACCTCAAACCGTTGGGTTCGGAATGGTCCCTTACTTATACCACTTGTAATGAAACGATTTGTACAATAATTTAACCGAGTCTACGCAACATATTCAAGAATAACCTATACCTAGTTTGCATTCAAAAGAATAAATCCTATGTCTAAGTTTGCATGCTTTAAAAATAAGTCATCATAAACGGCAAACATACGATATCACACAATAATCTCATGAGCATGTTGAATTATCAAACACGAAAAATAAATAACAACTTAAACATAAACGTAAATTAAACTGCTATTGTGAAAGTAAATAACTAAATCATGCACAAAGAAATAACGTACTAATGGTTAAATCATGCTTAAGAAATAAATAACATACTAGACTAAATCATGCTCGAACACAAGGTTGGATGAAACGAAATATGTGTGTCTCTCAAGTGGTATGTGGCATTGTATCCCGAGTGCAAATCGCAATACCGTCAATTCGGATTCGGCTACGGAATTTACGTCAGGGTTTCCATCCGATATACCACCAGAGAGAACACATATTCCGTTCATCCGGAAATCACATCATGCACCAATCCATAATACTCATGCAAAATAAAGTAATAAAATAACTAAAAGTGAAGGATAATAAATAAAAGGGGTGCCATCAGGTCTAACCTCTTTAGTCGTCTATCGGAAGTGCGGTACGTGGTCGTCGGAAGGGTTGATGCTCCGCAACTCCTCCGGTTTACTGGTTCAACGTTTTCCTTCGCTGTTTCACTGTTCGGGCTGCTATTTTACTCCTTTTTACTGCTGTTTCTGATTTCGGTATTGGCTCACTGTTTTGAGATCAAGCGGACTGTTTTGGCTTACGGTTTGTGGGTTTTACGGGGCAGTTTCTGGTGCAATTTTGGGGGCGAATTCTAGACTGTTTCAGGGGGTATTTATGCGGTAAAGCATGGTAGTTTTCACGGTTGTTTAATGGTGCAGTTTAGGGCAATTTGTTCGGTGAATTAGGGGGCTGTTTGGGGCGTGAGGCAGTGAGTGATGAAGGGGTACGTAAAGGCTATGTGTTGCTACGAGGATTGGTGGCAGTGTGGTTTGTTGAAGGCGTGATGGATGAAGGCTGATTGGTACGTGTTGATTTGTGAAGTCGTGGGGCTGCTGTGGTTTGGAGAGATATGTGCGTGAGTGAGGCTGCTTGGTACGTAGATGGTTGGCAGTGTGTGGGTGTGGAGGAGGGCTTTTGAGCTGTGTGCGTTGAGTGGCTTTATAGCGTGTAGCAGAATGTTTTTGGCGTGAAGGAGTGTGAAGGCAGATGGCTTTATACATGAGGTTACTGGATGGAGGGGGGCTTTGTGCGTGAGGTTACTGGATGGAGGGTTTTGGGTTACGTGAGTGGCTGAGTAGGTTGTGTTGTTTGCTGAATGGGCGTGAATCCTTGGATTATTTTCTTTGTGTTTTTTGTGTATTGAGCTACGAGTTTCAAGGTTGGGTTTAGGCTTCTTTTTATAGGCAAAGGGTTGGGGTTTACCTTGTGTGAAAAGGGAAATGATTTGTGTAATTATTAGAGATATTTTTAATTAGTGTGTGATAAGGAAAAATCTTTTAATTAGGGAAGTGATTTGATTTAATTTGATTTCTTCTCTTTTAGTTAGGGATATGATTTGATTTAATTAGGAATGGGATCCATGGGATTTCTTTAATCTAGGAAAGTGATTTGGCTTGATTTATGCATGTGTTTAATGTGTGTTTTGATTAATTTTGGAAAGCTTTAGGCGTGAAGGTTTCTCTTGGGCGTGTGGGTTAGGGTTTTTTAGTGGGCTTGGGTGCTTGGTTTACAGGGTTTGGGCCGAGGATAAAATTTAAAACAGAAGTCCAACGAGCAAAACTAAAGCTAGACAAACTAATTAAATCCAACAAAGTACTGATTTTTGACTTTTTCCTTCCGACGTCCGTTTCCCGCGACTTCCACAACTAAAAAGGTAGTGCTTCCGTACGAGGCTCATCATCGAGACTTATATGCAAAAATGCAGTGCCTACACCAGGCAGGGGTCAAGATGAGATGGTTGATTATAAGAAGTGGCTATTATTGGCTGAAAATGGGAGACGCATGCATACTGTATGCGAAAGGGTGCCTGGCTTGTCAGAAGCATAGACCCATCCAAAAGGCACCAGCGACCGAAATGGATCCCATTATTAAGCCATGGCCATTCATGGGATGAGCGATGGATTTGATAGGAAAAATCTACCCTTCATCTAGCAGGAGACACACCTTCATCATTGTGGCTATGGATTTCTTCACCAAATGGGTGGAAGCGATCCCAGTGATAGAGATCTCTCAAGAACAAATCATCAAGTTCATAAAAGAGCATATTATCCATCGATTCAGCATCCCTCGGACGTTGGTGGTGGATCACGGCACCTCTCTGAACGACGAAAAAGTTAGGAACTTCCTGACCGAATATGGGGTTGAGTTAGTGAACACTACTCCGTATTACCCCCAGTCAAATGGCCAGGCAGAGTCGTCCAACAAAACCCTCAAAGGGTTGATCCGAAAAATTATAACGGACAATGCCAGACAATGGGACGAATGTTTAAGTCAAGCTTTGTGGGCTTACAGGACGTCACCCCGAACGGGTACTTCGGTCACACCATTCCAACTAGTGTCTGGTCAAGAGGCCGTATTACCAGTGGAAGTCAATATCAAATCCACTAGGGTGGCCTTGCAAGAGGATCTGACAAAGGAAAATTAAAGTGAAGCAATGATCTAAAATTTATTAGAATTGGACGATATCAGATGTGACGTTATTAACCGTTTGGAGGCACATAAGTCCAGGATGGCTAAGGGATATAATAGAAAAGTCGTGGCCAAATCTTTCAAAAGAGGGGAGTTTTGTGGGGAAAACCATACTACCACAAGGTGCCAAGGACCCTGCATATGGCAAGTGGTCGCCCAATTGGGAATGCCTATTCGAGGTAGAGAAGGTATTTTTAAATGGAGCCTATCATTTGAAAGATCTAAATGGCAAAAGGCATGCCAGGGCGATAAACGGCAAGTACTTGAAAAATATGTGTCTTCCTTGTGGGAACACGAGAATGATACGTTCTCCAAATAACATAAAAAGGGTACAACAACATAAATAAGTATATAAATAATATATTTTCATTAATTCAGGACGAAAACATCCTCAAAATTACAATATTTGGACGATGTAACGTCCTGTAATACACAATTAATGGCTGGTGGTCGAAGGTCGCTAAAGCTCATCGGGTGAATCCTTCAAAAGCGAGAACTTCTCCCCAGTTCTCCCCAGTTCTGCCACTCTCCATGCATCTCAACGTCAGCCCCCACTAAATCAGCCAGGCCCCTCTCAAAATCAACTCGGGCCAAATCCCTGAACTCGGCCATAGTAGTAGTGGCCTCAACTACCAGAGAGGCAACCATTTTTTTCTTGGCATCCCTCATCATACGACTTTCCTCTATAAGGCGCTGGATCTCCTGTAATTGTCGTTCTAAATCCAGCAGCAGCGACTCCTCAATAACCATTTCATCAGTGGTTTCCCTTATGGTCTGTCAAAGATTATCAATGGTATCTTGAAGCCTGTCCTTCTTAGTTATGGCGGCATGCAGCCCGGCCTTTTGACTGTGTACTGTCCGATAGCGAAGAATGAGGGTCGAGACATTGCTTTGCAAGTCTTGGAGAGAAAGACGGCATTCCACTGAAATGGGAAAAACAGTAAGACCCCCAATCGGTCTAGCTCAGAGGAAGTCCTTTCCAATTTAAGCATATCTCTGGCAGGGCAGCGTGACCGATCTCTATTGTCATAAGTGAGGTATATTGGCCGAGAACCTCCCGAATGGCCTTCAAGTCTGTTGTAGCCTGGGCCTGAGATAGGGGAGGCAAGGGCTAAGCAGAGGCTAACTGGTCCAGATCGCTCAAAATATTCTGGACTGATTACAAGAATTGATCTGACGCCTGATTACAAAAGGCCAAAGTTAGTAAATCATAATAGACGAAAAAGAAAGGATAAAGAAAAATCACTTACAGTTTCGGGCCGGTGAGTAGAACCGGACAGCTCAGCAGCTGTTACCATAGGGACCTCGAGTGGCAATACAGGTTCTTCCCTCGGAGATTGAGATATGGGGCAAGAGATGTTGCCCGAGGAAGAGATGAGGGAGAGGCCGAAGATGACGGTCGTTCAAGAACATCTATTTGTTGAACTGAAGGATCAGGAGCTACCGGTCAAAGTGTTGGAGACTGAGGAGCCGAAGATGATGGCTGGTCAAAAGCAGAAAGTTCATGCGCCAAAGGGACATGAGATATTACCCGAGGAGGAGAGGGCCTAAGAGAGCCGAGGACGATGGCTATCCAGGGGCCGAAGTTGGTTGCACTAAAGGGACCGGAGACGCTGCCCGTGAAGACTATGATTGTTGCGGCATGGCTGCTGACTGAGCCTCTGCAGAAGAATCATAATCGAAAGAGTCAGAAATATGAATAACCTCCCCTTCTTCATAAATGCGAAGAAATACATCGTCTTTATACATAGACCGAGCCTCTTCCAATAACTCCAATTCGGCCAAACTAAAAAGGTCGTCTACATCCCTATAACTCCCCTAAGCCCCGTACCGGCTATTCTACGTACCAAAGGGTAAAGCCATTTGAGATAACGCCAAAGAGGCCCGTCATCCGGCCAAATAGGCTCGTCATCCGGGTCCTGCACAGTTGGGACAAGATCATCCAATTGGGGCATTCAAATAAAGGATGTTCCCTTGAGATTTCCTCATCAAACGGGCATGAACGGTCCAATTCTATACTTGACTCCATACCTTGAAGGTCGGCTCTGGGCGAAAGGTCGGTAGCAGCTGTTTCGCCCTCTTCTGGCAGTTGTTCCGTGATTGGAGCCTTAGCCGCTTCGTCGTCATCTGATGGAAGTTGAAAGATCGGGATTGTTGTAGATTCAGCTTCCCCAAGTGGACCCTCAATCATGGGAGCTTCGGGCCCCAGAGCTTGAGTCGCTTCGGGCATGGCAGAAGATGGTTTCGTCCTAAGCACCTGCACAAGATACAAAACTTATAAAATTCCAGATTGTATCTTAGCCCGACGTACAAAAGAGGTGGTAGTTTCATATTGTACCTTAGCCCGACGTATGAGCGGCACGTCTAAATCAGAGCTATGAGTTGGGGAAGGCTGTTTCCGCTTAGCCTGTTTAATCTTCTTCGGCTTGGCTGCCTCAATCGGTTTCCAGACGGCCAAAAACGGTCGAAGAGAGAATGGACTGATGTACAAGGAGAAAAGGAGACCACATAAAAGGAAGATAGTAAAGAACGGGTCTCTGACAAGCATTGATCTATGTCTGAAAGCAAAAGCACTTTAAAATGGTCTGATGAAACAGAATGTGTATGAAAGAATGGAAGAGGCCATCCTTAAACGAGACCAAACTGGCGAGCAGTGAAGTTAGGCGAATAGACTTCCACTCCAGCCTTGCCATTGGCCCCTGTCAAGATGTCATGAATCAGGTCGCGGCTGCATAAAAACTTTCGCCATATGCGATGAATTGACTCATCCTCTTCCGACTCGGGAATTTCATGGACGAAAGAAGGGTTGTCGCCCAGGGAGAAATGAAAGAACGAAGGGACCCGAGAAAGGGTGTAGAAGTATTCAAAAACGGTGCGAGGAAGGAGAGAGGTTGGTCGAATAAAAGACCAGCACAAGGATACGAATGACTTGACTCAATTGAGTCGAAGACTGGGAAATAGGCTCTAAGCCAAAGCTGGACGAGCCAGAGAGGGCCAGAGGCGATCGGTGAAGCCCCAGACCAAAGTTGTTTTTGAAGAACGGCCAACCCACGGTAAATAGCAGCCAACAAAAAGGAGGCCAGGTCCAAACGACGACCGTTGGCAAGGTCCGAAGAGATAGAGAGGTAACCCGCCACGGGCTTCTGACTGGGCGCGCAAATGATATATTTGCAAAGCCAGTAATGAAGGAAAGTCGTACGCTCCAACACCGAGACCAGACCGGCCGATTTGGAAAACGCACGGAAGAAAGCAGAGTAGGACGTGAATGACAAAGAGTCCATTGAAGGAGGGGGAAACGAAAGGTGGTACAGACAGAAATGGTCGTACCTAGAGGGGCTAACCCGGTCAGAGCACTGATATCGCGAAGAGTGATGGTGAAAGGACCAGCAGGGAAAAGGAAGACGTTGTAATCGGAAGACTAAAAGAGTAGTTAGGTGAGGAACAGATTTCGATCAAAAGGGGGCAAAGCCAATGAAAGCTGGATGAGAAAAAGGAAGCCATGTTCTTCAAGAAAAGTATGAGTATCAGCATGCAACAACATACGTTGGAACCAGGTCTCAAATGAAGAATCATGTTTAGGCTATGTGCGGATGGGATTGGACTGAGCTAAGGGAGAGACTGTCAATGGTTCTGAAAAATGAAGGTTAGAAGTGGAAGGAAACAACTGAGCCAATGGGGCTGTAGCGATGGCGTTGTCATCAACAAAGATGGGGCATAGAGAGCACTGGCCATAGTTCTCATTAAGGGTATGAACGCCGAAAACACTCACAGAGGAGTCACCCAATGCCATTTGATAATCAGTGAAAGTAGATGAGTCATTTTTGGGAGCAGAAGAAGAAGACACCATTAGCACAGAAGGTTGAGAGCACGAAAGAAGAGAGTTTTGCAAAGTGGAAAGTAAAGTGAAAACAAGAACAAGCCAAACCCTTATATAATGAAGGCGAAAAGCTCACCCTAGGACAAGTGTCGCAACCCAAGTCGAAATATGAAGGAAAGAGCGGGAGAATGAAAAGAATAAAGAGTCGCCCTAGACAGGTGGTGTGACACGATTCGATGTAAAGGATAAGGGTGACGTGTGACGTGAAGTGACACCGAAATGACGTGAAAAATGACTCATTAATAGGCGTCATGATGAAACATGTTGGGGAAGGTCGCACATTTATTGAAGAAATGATGGACTCACATAGGGAACGTAAAGGACGGCTCGTAAGACACACAAGAGACAATAGGGCGAAGACCTGCAGGCCGACACCAGTATACGGCCATTAAATACAGACCCGACTTTACCCAAATTGAAAATTCACCTCGATTTCACTTCCAACTCGATCAAGGTGAATTTGAGGGACAACTGTTGACAAAAGAAAATCGCCCTAGGACGGGCGAACATGTACCGCGCCACTGAACGATTTACAAACAAAGCGACGATGGGAGGAGCAATCAGAACGATCGCCAGACGACGCAGCGACTAGGACTACAAAAGAGTCAGGGCGATTTATACATGCTGCAGTTGATCCCACGATTTAGTGGTTAGACAGTGCTACCCACGACTTGGCAGTTCATCACGCATAATTTAGACAGTTCCCCATGATCAGGCAGTTATGGCACATAACCTGGCGGTTAGAGGCATGATCCAGCAGTTGCAGAGAAGTTTGCGGAGTGAAACCGCCCGAGCAGTTAACAAGTTCCACTATAAAAAGCTCACTCATGCGAAGAAGAGAAGAAAAAAGAAAGAATGAAGACTCCATACGAGCATTTTATTTCGTAGCTTTGTAATCTTAGGACTGTAATTTGTGCGCGTGTGCCCCTTGGAGGCTGATTCACTTAATCAAACACTCCTTACTGGGACTGTGTCTCAGGAGGTTTGAACCTTACACGCTCTTTTGACAAAAAATTGTGCAAACAACTACAAATTTTTGTTTTTGTTTTTTTAATATGATATGTTTATTTTTAACATTAATGTAGGCACGCATTTTGCATATAAATCCCGATGATGAGTCTCATTTGGAGGCACTATCTTTTAAGTCGCGGAAGCCGCGGGAAACGGACGTCGGAAGGGAAAAGATAGAAATCAGTACTTTGTCGAATTTGACTCGCTTGTTTAGCTTCGGGCTCGCTGGTGGACCTCCGTTTTAAAGCAACTTTAGCCTAAAAAACCCGCAAACACTTAACCTTGGCCCAAAACCCCACATCTAGCCCTCATGCATAAATTCAAGCCCATCTCACCCAAGCCCAATCCAAAATAATTAAAACATTTAAAATACATGTCACAAATTAAATTAAACCAATTAAATTAAATAATTAAATCAAATTAAAAGCTAATTAATTAAACCAATTAAAATATTAATTAATTGATATACCAAATTAAATAAGACATAAAATATAATTATACCAAATTAAAATATTGTAACTTCCTAACTTAAAATATTATATACTAAATTAAAGAAATATTATGCCTAATTAAAATCAATCATAACCATTAAAAATATTGACATCCTAATCTAACAAATTAAATGCCTAATTAACACCAATCAAATATTCAACCTTCCTAATTCACAAAATTGTGTCCCCTCAATCAATCAAATCATTTCCTTGTTTGACACCAAATCCAATCTATTCCTTGTGAGACAAAGGAAGCCCTAGCCCTTGTCTATATAAACAACCCAAAACCAACACCAACGTCCCTCCTGATTCATTCACGCCACAAAGCAAACCTTCATCAGCCTTCACTTCACCCTCATGGCACAAACAAATCCTTTCATTACAAGTGACATAAGTAAGGGACCATTCTGAACCCAACGGTTTGAGGTCTTCCCTTGCGAGGGGTGAGTGCGGCCTTAAATCTCATTTTCCCGGTTCACACCGGGTGGCGACTCCATTATTCTCCGGTTTAGTCCCTCGTGGCTAATCCGTACTCTCGACTAGGCCGCGAGCCTAGAACAGCATGCGTCGTCCAGTTTCTGTGTCCCACAGTCTGGCGACTCCACTGGGGATAGAGAATCGGCCCCGAAATATTGTCTTGTAATGTTTGGATTTATGTTCTAATTGACCGTGTCTATAGTGGATAAAATGGGGGTTAATCAAGGGCATTTTGAGGCTAGGTAATGGTTTGGTGTCTTTCTTCATTCACTACCTTCCTAGAAGGAAAAGCTGTGAAGGCACCTATATAGCCATCTACCCGTAGCCTATTGTGATGGACTAATTTGGAGGACTCGTTGTTTATTCCTGTCACCAAGCGATAAGAGCCTAAGAGGCTAGGGTACTTAAGAGAGCCTCGATCCACCCTCCCTCTGGGGAATCTACAACGGGAAATCCATTTGACAGTCAGTCACACACCATAGCTCATTGGCACGTACCTTAGTGTATAAAAAAGGGTGCGCTCACTTGGTCGCTCGAACTCTTGATTGGGGAGACCTAGTTGTGGGCCATCCTTCGCCGGTGAGAGCCTTTGTCTACACTCTTGCCAACCCACCCATAGACCGGGGTTGTATGGTTAAAGTAACAATTATTTCCTTGAGTATGTGCTTGTGGACCATCCTCATTTGGATGCAGTTGGACTATTGTCAGAAATGCGAACTTGCTGGGCCATTTAAACTGGGCGAGTTCGTACCTTAGAACCATTAGGCCCAAAGCTTCTGAAATGTTGATGGGCCATTCTGTAGAAATCATTATTTTATGTTTGCATTATCTTTTATGCTTGTGTTTGGGAACATCGTCGTTTGGAAACATTTGAACCATTTGTCATGGGATATGGGCTTGTTGGGCCATTTAAACTGGGACAAGAACGTATCTTATGACATTGGGCCAAAGGCTTCTAAATATTGATGGGCCATTTTGTGCTTATGTTTAGGAACATTATCATTTGGATACGGTTGGACTTCTTGCCATGAGATGTGAACTTGTTGGGCCATTTAAACTGGGACGAGTTCACTCCCATGACAGTTAGCCCAAAAGCTTCTAAAATGATGATGGGCCAATTTGTATGAAAATTTTAATAAATTGATATATTCATTGTATCACATGCGTCTCATTCATTTCATGCATACACGCATCATGCTAACCCCTTGTGTTCTAAAAAGCCATCATAGATTCCCGTTGGGTTGGGGAAGAGTGAAGACTCACTAAAAGACCGGTAAAAAGATATGAGTACATCCGATAATGAGGTATCCCAGATAGATCAGTTAGAAAATGGTTTCGCCAAGATTACCGACCAGTTGCAAGCCTTGACTACTGCAATGGAAAATATGGATGTGCCCCGTGCTGGGGGAAATTCTGAGAATGTGAGGCGCGATGAGCCTCCGAATGGGTTAGGGGATGATATCCCCGCTTTTGATGACGACATGGCAGAGTATGCGACATGAAAAATGATAATGTCTCAGACAGAATTTCAGAAG
>SKCR01013145.1:0-21175 GCA_019454045.1 Zanthoxylum bungeanum
GATTTATATTCGACCCAAAAGACTTCTATTGCTGCCTCAGCTGCAGCAATAATCCGCTTTGTTGTTTATTCGGCAACAGTTATCTTGCTTGGAAGATTTCCAGCTCACTGTCCCGTGTATTCAAACTTTATAGTACCGCAGTATTTAACTGTTTGGAAACTTGCAGCAGTGATCCCAGTCACTTCAAGTTCTCCTTCTCCATAGTTAAGATAGCATCTTTAGTCTCTGAGATACTAACAGATGTTCTTAACTTCAATCCAGTGACTGTCACTTGGATTGACCTGATTGTGACTCCATATGCTCGAAGCGTATGAGACACCAATACAAGTACATTTTAAATGTACAATTTCCCAGAGAGTGTTAACAACTCCAAATCTATCCCAGTAGATCTTATTCCTTGAATAAAGGTTGTTACTCCTCAGAATTCTACGGAGAATTTCTATGAAAGCCAAGCTTTCAACAATAGCTATATGGGAATTTACTGTCAGTGCGCTCTCCCACTAACCTCCTTATATACACAAAGAATTATTTCGTTTTGAGTCAAATCATCAACCATTATGATTATTTCAAAACGTCAGTTCCAAGAACCTTATGCTTGCATCAATCCAAACATGGATCGAATAACCCGCAAACCTTGTTTGTCGGTTATACAAAATCGTCAGGATGTTGTAAACATCCTCCAAAAGGTTTCCTTTTCAGGAAAGCGATTTTGATTTGTAACTGACATATTCATAGATGAAATATACAGTTATCAATAAGCATCTTCAAAATGGATTTACCATGGCAACAGGTAAAAGGGTTGAACCGTTTTAACATAATGTTGATAACGATACCTTTCCGTCAAAAGCTTAGCTTTGCACGTTGGTATGTTGCCTTCCATGTATGTTTTCCTTGAAGACGTTTAATGTACCATAGGCACAATGCCTTATGGTACAACAACTAGTATCCAAACATAGTTGTTATACATGGAATCCATTTCGGACTCATGGCACTTTGCCATAACAGGGAGTCGATACCTCGTATCACTTCCTCATAACGTAGTCGGATGGTAAACCTCCATAAGATTGACATCTTAATGAGGTTAGATCAGAAACCCATACCCTAGGTTGTTTTCTGACTCTATCCGATCTACTAGGTTCTTGTGTATTTGAAGATTAATGGTATAGATTCATCATAGATGAACTATTTGTGTTCCATTAAGGACTTCGTGCCTTGAACAGTATTACTCCGATTTTCATCGAGTATCACTATCCTCCCACTGACCACTGCATATCGGTATTCCTCTCAGGAAAACCGCATGGTGAGCAACAATTACATTGTTCTCATGTGGGATTTACAAGTACTATACTTAAGGTTTCCCTAAGATACCTATATTGGCACTTATCCAATTTGGGTCCTTAGTTTGGTATCATCCAAACGCTATGCCTGGCATACCCAAATTATCAGGAATGAGAAACCTCGTTTCTTCCCTGTTCATATCCTATATGATATCTGTCAAACAGATTTATATGGAACCTTATTCTAAATAAGTTTTGCACTGTTAATACATATCCTGTTGAAGGAAATAGTAGCTCAGAGCGACTCGTGATAAACCTTATTATGTCCAACAAAATTCGGTTTTAGTTCAGACACACCGTCTAACTGACGTGTCTCGAGAGGAGTCCTCATCTGAAAGAATACCATACTCTTTCATTGTACGTATGAATGAAACTTACTGCTTAAGTATTTTCCATTACGGTATACCGTGGCGGAATAACACTATAGCCGATCTGTTTTGTCTACTTCGTGTCGAAATCTAAAGTTTCCGATCTGTGTTCTTCAAAGAAACACATAACCACAACGTGATGTCACATCCGTTAAGGTCACGAAATATTCATGTTCACATCTAGCCTAGCTAGATATGGGCCCACTTACTTCACCATGAATAGGGCTAACAGATCGGTGGCATTTTACTATTACCAAGTAAATAGTATTTAGGTATTTAACCTAATAAACTAGATTCGTAGACCTTATTTGAATAGTCAAATCAGTCCTAGTACCCACTCTTCAAAGTGTGGATATACGAGTCTTGTTTAATTGTGTCCCAGACAACAATGCCACAAATAAGTCTCCAT
Organism: Zanthoxylum bungeanum; assembly: GCA_019454045.1. Classification (NCBI taxonomy): domain Eukaryota; kingdom Viridiplantae; phylum Streptophyta; class Magnoliopsida; order Sapindales; family Rutaceae; genus Zanthoxylum; species Zanthoxylum bungeanum. The sequence goes on from SKCR01013145.1 coordinate 2,115, forward strand.
TGATCAAATCAATTTGAGCTATTTATTTGTCATTTTTATATGTGTTTGAGATTTTATTTATATTCAAAATATAAATTCTGTTATTTACATCCAATGTATTTATCTCAGTATCATCTTTATATATTGAAACACTTTAGTGTTCTAGAATATAAAGGTTTTATCCGCAATGGATTAAACACTGATATAGAGATAATGTCTCTAGATAAACTAGTTACATTATAACATTTCCTAATTTAAGTACATACCCAAAGGGTAGTTCCTAAACTTAGGTATCTACGGTCGAAACAGCGACTTTCGTCCCGTTTCCGATTCACAGAGTAATCTCGGCTTGAAGCCAGTATCCAGCTCACAGCGGATTCTGAACGTCAATACATATATTTTATGTACCACACTAAGTATTCAATTTCAATACTAGTAGTGAACATAACTTTGACAAATATTTTTAAAGTTAGAGCCTCGCCCTTCCTTTAATTCCTTCGTGTCTTCCATATCCAAATGGTAGTCACTTTGGATATGTCAATTATCCTTTTCAATATTTCACAAACCACTTGGGTTTTAGAATATCGAAATGATGTGCACCTTGTGCTACATGCCCAATTGCAAACTTTGACTTTTCTCCACTAGAATAGTCAATTATTCTCCAAGATTATTAATTGCAATTTTAAATACTTTTAAATCTAAAGATAGATTTATTATAAGTATATTAATTAAGCACTAAAGTCATCATCACATAAATCTTCCAAAGACTTATGCTCTACTATTGCTTAATTATGGGCTTAGTCTTAATAAGTTATTTTATCAAATAAATTAACCTATTATTAATTCCAATTGAAAATTAAATCATTTAAAACATTAATCCAAGGATTATATATATTTTAAATATTCAACCTTTCAATTCTTTCTTGATTTTAATAGTCCAACTATTTAATCAATTTTTAAATAAGTACTATTTATAATGATTACAATAATTCAATTATTTAATCAACTATAATTTTAATATTGATTACTATAATCCAATTATAAAATCAACTATCATTTTAATTCAATTATATTGATTACTATAATCCAATTATAAAATCAACTATATATTGAATGAGTTTGTATATAGTCCAACTATATATATATTTTTAAAACAACATAAAATATTAGTCGACTAATACTTTTATTAATATGACGAGTAAAATAAAATGAGCGTGTTTAGCGAGTATTCGAACGAATGTTGCAAATTCAATACTTGCCTCCCACTATTTTTCGTCAAGCCTCTAACCCTCTGTGGAGTACTCGGGAAACCGTGTTTCCTAGTGGGCTAGGATCCTATTAAATAACACACACCCTGACTTTGGCCAATAAAAAGCTGTATGCTATTTAACTAGGTAGATCTCTCAGATCAATTGGATCTCATCCAATTCCTAGATCCGGTTAGGTGGACATCCAAGTCCGAAACATATGTATAATGTCATGTATCCAATACATTTTCCTAACCATATCCTCCGAATCATTTAGGCCTTGGTTTGGCCAAACACAAAACCTAATGATTCCAGTTAAGCAGGACCCATTGACGAGGAAAGTTTCGTAATCAATGTCATTGGACAAAAGTGATCTGACTTTGGTCAATAAAAATCACGATTTGGACAAGACACCGATATGCAACAAACTCTCATGATTCAAGTACATCCTTGATTGACAAAGGTTTTGACTTTGGTCAAAACAAACCATGCCAACTTCGGATCTTGAACAAGAATCATTCAATGGAAGGATATTTGCTTAATATAGATTGAGGGATTTTCGCGTGCAAATTGGCTACCAATTTAATTATCTTTGTTAGGTCTCATCATCATACACCCTTAAACATGCATTCTAAATACATAATAAAGCGAGTATGAAATAAAATAATAATGATATGCGGATGGATACTTAACACATTGATCCTAGATCAAATCTCTCCCTTTCTCACTCAAGCTAGCACTTGTACTACTTCTACCCGTTACACTACACTTCTAAAGAAACCTCATATACATAGAGGGGAATAGGTGAGAAGAGAATACAAAGAGAAAGAAGGTGATAAGGCTGGGACGCAGGTCCAATTTAATAAATCGAATTTATTACAACAATTTCTAAAATTGCCCACCCGACTAATATCCATCCGATATACATTATTCATTCAACACAACCACGTATTCACACACATAAGCATGCTATCAATCAATCTAATCAAATTAATTAATCTGATAATTAAGTGATCATCCAATGTTCAAACAACGATTTGATTTTGTTCGAGTCAAACTCGTTTTTGCGAATAAGTACTCAAAGTACGAATTCATGAATAAATTAAACTACATAATTAAATCCAAATTTAACATGTATTTAATACTAATTCACTATCCAATTCCAAATTAAATATTGCACTTTATATTTAATAAACCTTTACGATTTAAATTCCAAATTCAATCGCGTCGGGACTCAAAGTCCGATTAACGTCCAACGTCAATTTAATTTAAGTCTAATGGGCTTCTTAACTAATTTCTTTAGGCATGGGCTTCGGCAACCAAAGCCCAATAGTGGAATCACCCAAAATGCCTTAGAAATCAATTTCGGCCCATTAGGCCCAATTAAACTTTAAGGTTCATTAGTCACAATTGGGCTTTATGGTTAAGGTTTTGGGCCCAATTGGATCCAATCCACTTGGCCTAAACCAAACTTGATAAATCAAGCCCAATAGGTCCAATACAACAATTCAAGCCCAATCCAATTTAAGCCTAAATAATTAAATTACACTAATCCAATTACGCAATTTAATTACCTAAAGTGCATTACATGATTAATCGACTAAATCAATATTTTTAAAACACCAAATTAGTCCAATTAATCATACTTAATTCATTATTACATGTCAACACACACATAATGAAAAATCAAACCCATTTACATGCTTTCATGCTCTCGGCCAAGGAGGGTATTTTGTGTCCGATTCGGTTTCGATCCAATCGAACCTACAATCGACATCAAATCAACATCCCGAATGATTTCATACACATCCAATGTCACAAAACCAAAATACCAAGACATTAGGGCAATGACCCATTCGGCCAAGGTAAGGAATTTGGGGTTTTTGTCCAATTCGAAATCCAATCCAATTCGATTCCAATTAACGTCAACCTAATCGATTCTAACTCATCAAATGAATCAAAAATCAAAAATCCAAGATCCAAAAAATCACCAAACCATTCGGCCAACATATCCATTTGGGGAAAATAATTCCAAATCATTTTTCATCAAATTAGTCCCAACCAAAATGAATTTAAACATGTTATAAGCATACTCAAACAAGCAATTTATTCAAATCATGCTCAAAATCATATTTACCCAAATTTTAAACCCTACAAATTTCATGCTTGCAACTTTAGCTCTGATGCCATTGTTGGTTTTCTATAAGGTCCCAAGATCAAAAAGACATGAAATTTTGTGTGAACACATCAACGGAGGTAGCGGAATACTCACATTGATCGGTTAGAGTCGATTTGGAGACGAATGAAGGCCAAAAACGTACTGCCTTTCACGCCCACTGCATGCAGTCCACTGCCCTGCAAAACAGAAATTTGAGTGAAGAAACGGAGCTCCAATCTTCGTCGGATGGATCCCGTCTCATGGGGGAACCTCCCTACCACCTTCGCAAAACTCGTAGTGTGCTAGCACTTGATTTCTCACCATGAGAAACCACGCTTGCTTCCTTTGTTCACGCCATTTCTGGTTCAAACCAGTGAAGAACAAGGCTGTTTGGCCGTGAGAGAAGAGAGGAAATGAGAGAGTTGAAATTGTGTATTGAGTTAAAATGATTTACCAAAAATCAATTTATTTATGCCATAATTTATTAAATTAATAATAAAATTATGACACAAAACATGCAATGGCTTAGAGTGTCAAACACTCAATTTCCATGCAATGACATTGAGTGCAATGTACACTATCTCCATGCAAAGCATTAGAATGACATGTGTCATGTGGGCCCCACACGTTTCCAAATGAAAGTGGGCCCACGTGCACTCACGCGTTCGGGTTCGATATTTCCGAAATACCAAGCTTACGTCGCGACGTTAATTCAATCGAATTTAAATAAATAATTACGCCTGGCGAAATTATTATTTACGTCGCTAACGAATTAATTCTGATTAACTCGTTTGCCCGAATTAAAATCTAATTTTAATTCCGCGTCGAAATCTAATTTCGTTAATATATCGAATATATTAATCATCGATTAATTCCAAATTAATCGTTCTCTCTCTTTAGACGACATTTTATCCGGATAAAATATCTCCGTTATTAATCCTAGATTAATTTTCTCTCTCTTCTTTATAATCCCAGATTATTCAAGAGTGCGAGTTGTGCGTCATCAGTGGATTATCGGGAAGCGACCCATGAGATCCCCGGATAATCTGGCAGTAAATACGGTCGTCGGAGTATCCGAATCACGTACGTACCAAGTACTACGTTCTACCGATTTACGAGACAAGGTCGACTCCTAGCAAAGCACCAAGTCTACCCAATTCTCCGGACATATTCATCAAAGAATATCTAGATCTGTATCAAGCGTAGTATACAATTGTATTGTGCATATCGGCCCAGTATCGGATAATCACGTGCTAGGGCTGGGGCTGGATAAGTGTCTGCCCCGTCCGAAACACATATCGGATGTCTGGTAACTAGTCTCTATAATCGGATATTCATGACCTGGTCATAATATCACGATTGGATGCGCATCACTAAAAGAGCACTAATACCGTATCCTGCGTGACATCATCTCCATTATGACTGGAGTGACACTTCCATCTCGACATCACATCCAATACACTACGATTCCTGATAAACCCAGAAGAGGTGAACACAGAACCAGTTAAGATCCCCCACCACCAAAACCAAAGTTTTACCGATTGTCGTAAGTATTAGCGATGTAAGTCTCAGGTTAAGACTATACACACCTACCTTGATTTCGGCCTCCCATAGACACCTAGTCATAATACCAATGGGATTCCGAAGGGTCTATCCAGAGCGAAGCTGTTTCCCGTACCATCGGGAAACACGACCTCCTATCGCACTTGCACAAGTATCCAATACTTATATATATGAGAACTATGCCGTTGTGCCCTCACAACGCGCACAAGTGCAATACTAGCCTATTCCGCATTATCGATGTCCAGTCTCGATAATACTACGGCTAGGGATATTTAATGATTAATCCTTCGTGGACTGATACTGTCTCATATCATCTCAATCCAGGAACTAATCATAGGGACCTCTCTTCATTTATATATCTAAGGTGATCTAATCACAAATGACGAGAGTGCAATTTCCTAGTTACATAGTTAATTTGCTACAACAACACAATGATCTGTGCAAATAGTGACGCTATGGGTCATTTTGTCCAACAACATGGTATAGTTTCATCCATGATGAATTTGTTGATTGTTCCATGAGGACTCAGTGCCTGGAACAGTATTAATCTGATTTTCATCGAGTTTTACTTCCCTCACACTTACCACTGCCTATAGGAATTCTTCTTAGGAAAACCGCATGGAGAGCAACAATTACATTGTCTCTCGTGAGTTGTATAGTACTATACTTTGGTTTCCCTATGATGCCTACAAATAGGCACTTATCCGATTTGGGTTCTTAGTTTAGTATCATCCAACATATGCCCAGCATTCCAAAGCATCAGGAATGAGACAACCCCGGTTTGTTTCCTGTTCCATATCTAATACGAAGTCTGTCTAACAGATTTCATGGAACCTTATTCAAAATAAGTATTGCATTGTTTAATGCATATCCTCAGAAGGAAATTGGTAGTCGCCTTCAGTGCGACCTCACATTAACCTTTACCATGTCAACAAAGTTTGTTTCTCTTTTCGGACACACTGTCAAATTGAGGTGTTCGGGAGAGTCTATTGTGAAAGAATACCATCTCTTTTTGGTAATCTTGAAACTCATATTTTTAAGTATTTTTTATACAATGGTCCAACCCATAAGTTTTTAATACTTTATCGGTATGTTTTTCTTACTTCATGTCGAAACCCTTTGAATTACTCAAACGTTTATGACTTGTGTTTTATAAGATACATAACCATAACGAGATGCCACATCCGTAAAGGTTACGAATTATTTATATCCACATCTAGCCTAGCTAGACATGGGCCCAGTTACGTCACTATGAACGAGGGCTAACAGATCGGTGGCACTTGCACTTTTACCAAGTAAAAGATGTTTTAGGCATTTTGCCTAATAAACTAGATTCGTAGATGTAGACACAGAAATCGACGACGCTGTTCCAGGCTCGCGGCCTAGTTGGGAGTACGGGATAGCCCGCGGGGGAACTAAACCGAAGAAATAAAATGGAGTCACCACCCAGTGTGAACTGGAAAGAAAATGATTTAGGTCGCATTCACCCCTCACAAGGGAAGACCTCAAACCGTTGGCGTTCGGAATGGTCCCTTACTTATGCCACTTGTAATGAATGGATTTGTGCAATAATCTAACCAAGTTATGCAACAATTGTAGGTTTGTTTAGGTTGTAATCTAGGTCCCAAGATCAAACAAGACATGAAAAGAATGATGAGCACCAACGAGATAGCGGAATACTTACATTGGTTTGGTTGAGTTGATTTGAAGACGAATGATGAAGGGCCCAAAAGCCCACTGCCTTGCTCACGCCACTGTGCAGAGTTGCTCACTGCCAAGGACGCCCACTGCATTCAGTCCCTCCTTTCCATTTCCAGATTTGAGCTGAGAAAATGCAGCTCCTAGCTTCGTCGGATGGATCCCGGCTCATGGTCGACCTCCCTACCACCTTCGCAAGACTTGTAAGTGTGCTAGCACTTGATTTCTCACCATGAAAAACCACTCTTGGCTTCCCTTTGTTCACGCCATTTCTGGTTCCAACCAGTGAAGAAAACAGGCTGTTATGCGTGAGGAGAAGAGAGAAAATGAAGAGATGAAATTGTGGTATTGTTTATTACAAAGTTGTAAATCATTTGTTTTTATATTTTCAAAAAATATTAAATGATTTACCAATTAATTTTACTTTCAAAAAGTCAAATAAATTGAATGTAATAAGCTTGAGTGTTCCACACTCCAATATCAATGTCCATCAAGTTATATATCAACTTTAATAAAGTGACATGTTGAGTGTCTTTCACTCAATCCATTAATCAAATCAATCATCACTCAAAGTGACTTTTGATTTGACGCTTGATTTGACGATTGATTTGACGCTTGATGTGACTTGCGTCGCCGCACTCGAATTCGAAATACGAATGCGCTCGCAATGACACTCGGGCTCGGGTTCGTTAATTCCAATTAACGATTTTTCCGTCGCGTCGTAATTAAATGATTACGCCTAGCGAATTCACTATTCACGTCGCTAATGAATTAATTCTAAATTAATTCGTTCGCCCGAATTAAAATCTAATTTTAATTTCGCGTCGAAATCTAATTTCGTTTAATATATCGAATATATTAATTTACCGATTAATTCCAAATTAATCGGTATCTCTCTCTAGACGATATTTTATCCTAGATAAAATATCTCCGTAATTAATCCTAGATTAATTTCTCTCTTCTATATAATCCCAGACTATTCAAGAGTGCGAGTTGTGCGTCATCGTGGATTATCGGGAAGTGACCCATGAGATCCCCGGATAAGTTGACAGTAATACGGTCGTCGGAGTATCCGAATCACGTACGTACTAAGTACTACTTCTACCGATTTACGAGACAAGGTCGACTCCTAGCAAAGCACCAAGTCTTCCAATTCTCCGGACATATCCATTAAGAATATCAAAGATCTGTATCAAGCGTAGTATACAAATGTATTGTGCATATCGGCCCAGTATCAGATAGTCACGGGTGTTTAGGGCTGGGGCTGGATAAGTGTCTGCCCCGTCCGAAGCACATATCGGATGTCCTGGTAATATAGTCTCTATAATCGGATATTCATGACCTGGTCCACAATATCTCGATTGGTTGCGCAACACTCAAGAGCACTAGCACCGTATCCTGCGTGACATCATCTCCAATATGACTGAAGTGATACTTCCGTTTTGACATCACACCCAATACACTACGACTCTCTGATAAACCCAGAAGTGTGTACGCAGACCGGTTAAAGCCTGTACCACCAAGACCAAAGTTTATCGATTATCGTAAGTATTTGCGATGTAAGTCTCAAGTTAAGACCATACACACCTACCCTGATTTCGGCCTCCCATAGACACATAGTCATAATACCAATGGGATTCTGAGGGGTCTATCCAGAGCGAAGCTGTTTCCCTTACCATCGGTGAAACACGACCTCCTATCGCACTTGCATAAGTCTCCAACACATATATATATGAGAACTATGCCGTTGTGCCCTCCAATGCGCACAAGTGCAATACTAGCCTATTCCGCATTATCGATGTCCAGTCTCGATAATACTCCGGCTAGGGATATTTAATGATTAATCCTTCGAGGACTGATACTGTCTCATATCATTCTCAGTCCAGGAACTAATCATAGGGACCTCTATTTATTTATATATATATTTATGGTGATCTAATCACAAATGATGAGAGTGCAATTTCCTTGTCACATAGTTAATTTGTTACAACAACACAATGATCTGTGCAAATAGTGACGTTATGGGTCATTTTGTCCAACAATCTCCCACTTGGCACATAGCGAGTCACTCAAGTGTCCTACACCTGAATTATGTACGGTTCGCTCAAATTGCTGAGAAAAGGTTTTCGTCAGCGGATTTGTTTGATTATCGTCTGACGCGATTTACACGATCATCAAATCGCCACGATGTATGATCCGAACGAATCAGATGATACAGAAGTATATATCTGGATTGTCGATATATACTTAGCATGTTGCTGACGCCTAGTGCAGACCGCACTACTGTCCATTCGGATTAGATATATAGAAACAAAATTTTTTTGTGTCTCAAGCGGTACGTGGCATTGTATCCCTAGTGCAGACCGCACTACTGTCCATTCGGATTCGGCTACAGAATTTACGTTCGGGTTTCTATCTGATATATCGCAAGAGATAACACATATTTCATTCATCCCATGACCACAACATACATGAATCTATAATACACATGCGAAGTAATAAATATAAATAACAGAAAGAAAGTGCGGGAATAAATAGAAAGGGTGCCCTCAGGTCTAACCTCTTAAGTAGTCTCTTGGAAGTGCGTTACACGGTTGTCAGAAGGGTTAATGCTTCACAACTTTTCCGATTTACTGGTTCGTTGTTTTCCTTCGTTACCTCGCTATTTTGGGCTGCTGTTTTGCTCTGTTTTACTACTGTTTCACTACTATTTTTTGTCGCTATTTTTATGGTAATTAAGTACAGTTTTCAGGGGGCTGTTTTAGGGTTGTATTTTTGGTAATATAGGGGGCAATCTTGGGGCTGTGTGTGCGTGAGGTTTGTGTGTGCGTGAGGCTTTGTGTTGAGTGAGTGTGTGGAATGTGCTGAGTGAGTGTGTGCGTGAGGCAGTGATGAGTGGATGTGGGTGCGTGAGGCTGTGATGAGTGTGTGCGTGAGGCTTGTGATGAGTGGATTGTGGGTGGGTGAGGCTGTGATGAGTGGAATGTGGGTGCGTGAGGGTTGTGTGTTGAGTGAGTGTGTGCGTGAGGCTGTGATGGAAAGTGACGTGGTGCATTTATTATGGTTATAATTATCAAGAGAGAGGAGGTGTGATGAGGGTGAATTTTAGGGTTTCATTGTGGTTTCTTAGAGAGAGGGGAGACGTGAAGGCCGGTGCTATAGGGTTTTATTGTTTTTATGTTAACGTGGATGGCTGGCTGAGGGACGTGAACGTGCTGAGTGAGTGGGGAAAAGGCCGTGAATGTCTTCAGGTTTGTGCTGGGTTCCAGGCTTGTGCTTGATAGTTTTAGGGTTTTTAGGTTTGTTGTTTTCTGGGTTGTTTGGTTGGTAAGAGTAGTGAGAAGCGTGGCTGTGTGGTTTTGGGATAGCAGAGAGAAGAGGGATGTGAGAAAGAAGAAGGTGGCCGAGGGGGAGTGAAGAAGAGCCCAGGTGTTTGTGTTAGGGTTTGTTATTTTTTTTGTTCTGTTTTAGAGAGAGGAGAGAGGGGCGTGAATGTGCTCTAATGGGGTCCTAAGGGTTGGTTTATGCCTCTTTTTATAGGCAACGGTTGGGGTTTACCTTATGTGAATAAGAAAAGAATATTGTGTCATTATGAGGGATATTTAATTTGTGTATCATTAAGAAATGATCTCTTCATTTAGGAAGGTAAATTAATTTGATTTTATTTAGTTTAGGAATGTGATTTAATTTAATTAGGAAGGTGATTTAGGGATTTGATTGAATCTTTTAATTGGGAAGGTGATTGGTTTGATTTCACATGTGTTTAATGTGTGAGTTTTATATTTTAGGAAGCTTTGGCGTGGGTTTGGTCTATTTGGGTGTGAGTTTGGTTTGTTTTGGTGGGCTTGGTGTGTGGTTTAGTGATGTATGGGCTTGGTGTATGACTTGCAAGGGGTTTTGGGCTAAAGATAAGTTTAAAACAGAGGCTTAATGAGCAAACCCGAAGCTAAGCAAACAAATTAAATCCAACAAGGTGTCAATTTCTGACTCTTCCATTCCGACGCCCGTTTCTAGCAACTTCCACAACTTAAAGAGGTAGTGTCTCCATGTGAGACTCATCATCAGGACTTATATGCAAAAATGCAGTGCCTGCAGTAGACATCATTTGAATTTGAATCAAATCTGTCCTAGTATCCACTCTTCGAAAGTGTGGATATACGAGTATTGTTAATGTGTCCCAGACAACAATGTCACTTTTAAGTCTCAACAGATTTATAAGTTTGAGCTTTTGTTTGTCATATTATATGTTTGAGATTCATTTATATTCTAAATATAAATACTGTTATTCACATCTAATGTGCTTATCTCAATATCATCTTTATAAACAAACGTATGTATTCTAGAATATAAAGGTATACTCGTAACGGGTTAAACTAGATACAGAGATAATGTTCCTAGTCAAACTAGATACATTACAACAGTCTCCTAATTTAAGTACATGCCCAAAGGGAGTTCCAAACTTTGGTTCCTACAGCAAAACAGTGACTCTCGTCCCGTTTCCAACTCATAGGTCGATCTCAACTGAGGCCAGTTTCTGCTAATCAGCAGATCCCGCACATTAGTACATATGTTTATGTACCACATCCAGTATCTAAAATCCAATTTTAAAACCAGCAGTGGACATGTTTATAACAAACATACCTGAAGTCAGAGCCTAGCTCGTCTTCACTTCCTTCATGTCTATTTTTTTTCATACGGCAGTCACGCTTACAGTGACCCTGTTTGCCACAGTCTACGCAAACATCTTGGGATATGTCATTTGCCTTCCTAGAAGACTGTGACGATTTAGCCTTTGCCGTTTTTCCACATCCCCATAAGCTTTTGGCCAAGTCTTGGCCTTTTGGGATGTTGCAGTAAGATGCGCCTTTTTCTTCTTGCCCTTTTGCAAGCTCTGGCTCTGTCTCCTTGAACATAGCCATTAACTCTCCCAAGAGTTTTCTTTTACAATAAGTACTTCTAAGATCTAAGAATAGATCTATGAAGATCCTTCAATTTCAATATCATACTATAAGGATCTAATCTTTAGTTCTGACGAAGAAATTAAGGAGTCTTTGCGAGAAGCATAACAGATTAAGCACTAAAGTTATCATCACAATGAGTATTCCAAAGCTCATGCTCTATTATTTGCTCAACTCCGGGCTTAGGCTCGAGAGGTCGCTCTATCAAATAGATTAATTTCTCAACTCCCAGGACTATCCTGAGATTCATTCCCAATATGGAAAATTAAAAGCCGTTTAAAGACATTTTCACTTAGGATTATGTTCTTTAACTTTAATCTTTCAAGTCATCTTGATTGCTATAGCCCAACTATCCAATCAACGATTTTGGGTACAATCTAATGTAATGATTATTATAGTCTAAGTATATAATTAATTACAGTTTGATTGGTTAAATTCAAATATATTGATTACTATAATCCATTATATAATCAACTATAAATAAATAGTTTGAATACAGTCCAACTGTTCAATTAAAATAACAATTGAATATTAGTCCAACTATATATATTTATAATTAATGACGAAAAATGAAATGAGCACGTATTGGCAAGTATCTAAAAGAAATTACAAATTTAATATTTGCCTCCCACTATTTTTCGGCGAGCCTCTAAACCACTGTGGAGTACTCGGGAAACCTAGTTTCCTAGTGGGCTAGGATCCTGTTAAATAACACACAACCTTGACTTTGACCAAGAAGTTGTATGAAACTTAACTAAGTAGATCTCTAAGATCAATTGGATCCCATCTAATTCCTAGATCCAGTAGGTGGACCTCCAAGTTCGAAACATATATCCAATATATGCCAATATATCCGATATATTCCCTAACCTTTTTCCTCTGAATCAACAAAGCCTTGGCTTTGGCTCAACAAGCTTAATGAAACCAGTTAAGCGTGACACATTGACAGTGGGAAAGCTTCGTAATCGAGGCCGATGAACAAGAAGTGACATTTACTTTGGCTAACAAATCATAACTTGCCCAAGGCGTACGATATGGAACAAAGCCTTCATGATTCAAATACATCCACGATGGACAAAGGTCTTGACTTTGGCCACAAACCAATGACAATCTTGGATCTTGAGAGAGAATCACTCAATGGAAGGAAAACCGTTTAATATAAAATGAGGATTTTTGTCGTAATTGGCAATCATTTTATTATCTATAATTAGGTTTCATCATACACCCTTAAACATGCATTCTAACAGCATAATAAGGCACGAATAAAATAATAATGATATACGGATGGATATTTAACAAATTGTTCCTAGAACAAATCTCTCATTTTCCTCTCCCCGGCTAGCACAATTCTAACTTCTACCCAATTACATAATACAATAAAAAAACCTCATTAACATTGAGGGGAATTGGTGAGAATAGAATTACAAAGAGTCATGAGATAAAGGCTGGACACGCAGGTCCAATTTAAAAAATTTTAAATTTATTACAACAATTTCCAAAATTGCCTTCACCCATCTAATATCCATCTGATATACATCATTCAGACAATACATCCATGTATTCACAAAGCATGTTATTCAATTAATCTAATCCAATTAATTAATCTTTGAATTAAGTGATCATCCAATATTCCAACAACGATTTGATTTGCGCCTGTCCAACTTGTTTAAGATAAGTACTCAAAATGCGTATTCTTGAATTATATCGAACTACAATTTTAAATCCGATTTAATTTGTATCCAATACTAATGCATATTTAATTCTAAATAAATTATTACAGTTTATTAATGTGCCTTTACGACTTAGATTCTAAATCTAATCTTAATGGGTCTCAAAGGCCCAATTAACATCCAATGTCAATTTAATTAAAGTCCAATGGGCTTTTAATTAATTCATAAGGCATGGGCTTTGGCCAATATGGGTCAAACCCAAATGCCAAGGCCCAATAAAAGGAATCACCCTATTTGCCATAAAATTAATTTCTGCCCATTAGGCCCAATTAAATTTAAAAAGGCCCATTTATTATATTTGGATTTTATGGAATGGTTTTAGGCCCAATTTGGATCCAATCCAATTTTCCTAAACCAACTTGGCCCAACCAAGTCCATAAGGCCCAATTTTAACATCAATAGCCCAATTCCAAATTGAAGCCTAATTAATTAAATTTCAATATTCCAAATATCACAATTTTTTAATTAATGTGTATAGCCATAATTATTTAGTTAAATTAACATTTCCAAAAAACCAATTTAATTAATTAATCATGCTTTATCATTTTCAATTCATGTCCAACACAATTGAAGCAAAATCAACTCATAACATGCTCATCATCTCACGGCAATTAGGCATTTAATTCATCAATTTTGATTTCAATCCAATTAAATCACAAATCAATATGTCTCATGCATTTTAAACACATCCAATGGTCTAAAAATAAAAAAATCACCATGACCTTTAGGGCTCTAAGTTTCGGCCATGCTCATCAAATTAGGGAAAAATTATCTAATCAATTTAATCCAAATTAATCATGCATAACTCTAAGTCATCATAATCCAAACATAACCAAACACTCAATTTGACGAAATCATGCTCCAAGCAAAAATACCCAAATTCAAGTTTATGAACCCTAATTGATTTCATGCCTAATTTGGCTCTGATACCATTGTTGGGTTCTCCTAGAACATGCCAAGGATCTATTAAGTATAAAATTATAGGAATTAACAATGTAAGTTGCAGAAATATATCTATTTTGATCGGCTAAGGGATGTAGAAGAATACAAAAATTTTGCTCCTTTGTGTAGTGCTCTAAGCTCCTCTTTGTATGAATGGTTTAGCTCCAAGCTAGAATCTTTGAATTCCAAACTCAAGGGGATAGTTGCCCTATCACCTTTGTTGACCCTTTTAATGTGCTAGCATCTAAGATTTTTGAATAAAAAATCATCAAACAAAAACCCTAGGTTCACGCCACTTTAAGAGTTAGAGAAATGAGAGTTTCGGTCAAGGCCTTAGGGAGAAAGAGACTAATGTGTATTGTGTAATTGATTTCAAAATCAATAATGCCATTTACCAAATCCAAGTTGGTATTAGTCATTCACACATAAAATAATGCTTGTGTGTTTTACAAGCAATCACACACTAACAACTTCCATCAACCAAAATGTGATGAGATTGACTAGTGATGTGACTTGATGTGGGCCCCACTATAATTCAAAATCCTAGTGGGCCCGCAAAACACATATCGGGCTCGGGTTCGTTAATTTCGAATTAACGAATTTTCCGTTGGGACATTAATTAAAAAATTAAAGTCGCTTACGAATTAATTCTAAATTAATTCGTTCGCCCGAATTAAAATCCAATTTTCATTCCCTTTCAAATCTAATTTCATTTAATATATCGAATATATTATTTAATCTATTAATTCCAAATTAATCGTTCTCTCTCTTCTATCGAATTTTATCCCAGATAAATTCTTGTCGTAATTAATCCTATATTAATTTTCTCTCTCTAAAATTAATCCTAGATTAATTATGCTCGAGTCATACGTCATCGGTGAATCTTCAGGAAGCGACCCATGAGATCCCTGGATATGTTGGCAGTAAATCTGATCGTCGGACTATCCGAACACTTGCGTACCACGTACCACGTACCACGTTCTTACTGATTTATAATACATGGTTGGCTTCTAGTAAAGCGCCGTGCCTACTCAATTCTCCAGAAATATTCTTTTAAAGAATATATAATCTTTGTCTGGCATAGTATACATAGTATTGCGTATTAAGATCCAATATCGAATGTCATATGCTAGGCCTAGGGCTAGAATTGTGTTTGCCCCGTACAAAGCATATATCGGTGTTGGTGAAAATCTAGGTCCCAAGATCAAACAAGCAATGAAAATAATGCGTGAATACACCAATGGAGATAGCGGAATACTCACATCGATCGGTTGAGTCGATTTGAAGACGAATGAAGCCCAAAAACGCACTGCCCTTCACGCCAAACTGCTGGCAGTCCACTGTCTCCATATTTCGGTTTTGAGCTGAGAAAACGGAGCTCCGAGCTTCGTCGAACGGATCCCGGCTCATGGGTGAACCTCCCTACCACCTTCGCAAGACTCATAAGTGTGCTAGCACTTGAATTTTCACCATGAAAACCCACTCTTGCTTCCCTCAAAGCTCACGTTTTTCTGGTTCAAAACCAGTGAAGAAATGTTTCTGGTTTGCGTGTGAGGAAGAGAGAATAATGGTGAGAGAGAGAGATGAAAATTGTGTTAAGTTATTTCAAAGTTGTAAATCATTTTGTTTATATATTTTCCAAAAATATTAAATGATTTACCAATTAATTTAACTTTCAAAAGGTCAAATAAATTGAATGTAATAAGCTTGATGTTAGACATTATGTCCCATAGCGTCACTGTTTGTAAATGATATTGTATTATTGTACAAAATTACCTATGTGATAATGAAATTGCCTTTTGCCGTTTTGTAATGTTATTTACTTTGATATAAATGGCAAAAGTCCATATGATTAGTACTTGATTGAGATGATATGAGACAGTATCAATCCATAAGGTTTAAATCATTAAATATCCCTAGCCGTAGTATTATCGAGACTGGACATCGATAATGCGGAATAGGCTAGTATTTGCGCTTGTGCACGTTGTGAGGGCACAACGGCATAGTTCTCATATATTTAAGTATTGGATACTTATGCAAGTGCGATAGGAGGTTGTGTTTTTTACCGATGGTACGGAAAACAGCTTCGCTCTGGATAGACCCCCGGAATCCCATTGGTAGTATGTCTATGTGTCTATGGGAGGCCGCATCAGGGTAGGTGTATATGGTCTTAACCTGAGACTACATCGCTAGTACTTGCGACAATCGGTAAACTTTGGTTTTGGTGGTTGGGGACCTTAACCGGTTCTGTGTACACCTCTTCTGGGTTTTATCGAGAAGCGTAGTGTACTGGATGTGATGTCGAGATGGAAGTATCGCTTCAGACATATGGAGGTGATGATCACGCAGGGCACAGAACTAGTACTCTATAAAAGGTTGCAACCGTCGGGACAATATGACCAGGTCAGGATTGTCCGATTTAAAGAGACTAGTTGCTTGATGTCCGATATATGTTTCGTACGGGGCAGACACATCTCCAGCCCTAGGGCCTAACATGTGATCATCCGATACTGGATCGATGTACGCAATACTACGGTAATACTACGCTGATATAGATCTTATATTCCTATAAGAATATTTCTGGAGAATTGGGTAGGCATGGGCTTGCTAGAAGCCAACCTTGTCTTGTGAATCGGTAAAGACTAGTACGAGGTACGTACGTGTTCGGATTATCCGACGACCGTTTTACTTGCCAAAATATCCGGAGGTCTCTTGGGTTCGCTTCCCGAAGATTCACCTATGATATTTGATTCGAACTTAATTAATCTTGGATTAATTGCGGAGAAACTTTATCTCGGATAAAGTACCTTGTTTAGAGAGAGAGAACGATTAATTTGGAATTAATCGATAAAATTATTATATTCGATATAATAATCGAAATTCGATTTCGACGCGAAATTAAATTAGATTTTAATTCGGGCATACGAGTTAATTTAGAATTAATTCGTTAGCGACGTAAATAATAATTTCGCTAGGCGCGATTATTTATTTAAATTCGATTTAAAATAACGTCGCGACGTAAGTCGGTATTTCGGAAATATCGAACCCGAGCGCGTGAGTGCACGTGGGCCCCACTTTCATTTGGAAACGTGTGGGGCCCACATGACACATGTCATTATATGCATTATTTTATTGATGAGCATTGCATGGTGATAGTGTATATTACACTCAAATGTTATGCATGGATTTGAGTGTTTGACACTCTAAGCATTTGCATGGCTTGTGTCATAGATTTATTTTATTTAATAAATATTATGGCATAAATATAATTGATTTTTGTATCAAAATCAATTAAGAAAATCCTCTCTTCTCTTTTTTCTTGACCGAAAACTGCATGCAGTTTGGTCTTCATCTTCTTCAAATTTGGTTGCCAAAAGCTTGAAGAAAAAGGTTGATGTTTGGAACATGCTAGGCTAGCACCTTCAAGGGATCAAAAGAGGTGATAGGAAACCATCATAGAGCAAGGAATACACAAAGCTTTGAGCTTCCTTCTCTTCCTCCTCTTGGCCGAATCTTCCAACACTTGGAGCTTCCACCATTTGATCATCTTCTTCATCACATAGCTTTGTAAGTATGAGTCCGCCATGCTTCAAGTCTTTTTATATATATTCAAATATAGTATTTCATATGCTTAATCTTTGTTTGGGACATATTATAGAAACCAACAATGGTATCATTGAGCTAGGTTTAAGCATGAAATACTTTAGGTTAAATTTGATAAAATTGGTTGAAGCATGTTCTTGTGAAATTTGATGAATAAGTATGCTTGCATGTATATAAATGATGTTACATGGAATCAATTTTATGAAAAATGCATTGGATGATTTTTCCCCAAAATTTTTGACCTTGGCTGAATGGTGTGATAAAATTGGTTAAAGCATGTTCTTGTGAAATTTGATGAATAAGTATGCTTGCATGTATATAGAATGATGATCATGGAATCAATTTTTATGAAAAATGCATTGGATGATTTTTCCCAAAATTTTGACCTTGGCCGAATGATATGGTGAAATTGATTGAAGCATGTTCTTGTGAAATTTGATTAATAAGAATGCTTACATGTATATAGAATGATGATACATGGAATCAATTTTATGAAAAATGCATTGGATGAATTTTTCCCCAAATCTATGCCTTGGCCGAATGTGATGTTACATTTGATGTATTGGAATTTTTTATGTTTAAGATCATTGGATGACTTAGAACGTATACGGGACGTTGATTAGTAATTCAATCGGATTGAAAAACAAATCGACACAAAAACTTACCTTGGCCGAATCTACAAGGACATGAAATGGAGTTGATTTTTGATAAAATTAATGTTGGACATTTATTTTGCAAAATACATGATTAATAAATTAAATGGGTATTTTTGAAATATTTGGTTTAATGTATTAATCTTGGTATTACACTTTAATTAATTGGACTTTAATGTTTGGAATATTAAAATTTAATTAATGGGCTTTAATAATTTAATTGGGCCTTATGGGCTTAAAATTGGTTTTATGGCACTTAAGGGTGATTCCTTATTTGGGCTTGGTAATTTGGTTTGACCCACATTGACCAAAGCCCAGCCTTAATAAATCAATTCTAAGTCCCATTTGACTTGAATTAATTCAACATTGGATGTTAGTTGGGCTTTGAGGCCCAATAAGAATTAGATTTAGAATCTAAGTCTTTAAGCACATTAAAAGTGTAAACAGTTAATTTGGAATTAAATAATTGAATTAGTGTTGATACGAATTAAATTAGATTTAATAAGTAGTTCGATATAATTCGCGAATTC